>CM062297.1:212941708-213049923 GCA_031216915.1 Pictodentalium vernedei | reverse complement strand
GGTTAAATATTTCCAAAAAAAGGGCGATGAAATCGTCAGATGTGTACCCATATGCCCAACTAGTAGAAAGCTGTATGACGGAGGGCCAACACGGATGCCGACATTATGTACACCATACATGGTATGGGTACATATAGAAACAGAGTGGAGGAGTGTCTAATTTGATGGATAAAGGGTTAATATCTCCGGATCAAATTATCAGATTTACATAAAAAAAAAACTATACAGCGCAGCATATCAGCAACCTGAATACATATATAAAGTAACATGACAATCGGACTGATATTTTTTGAGTTATCTCATGCCAAAGGGATTGGAGGAATTTTCAATTTGAAGGATAAAGGGTTAATATCTCGGGATCAAATCATCAGATTTACTCCAAAAACTATACAGCTCGGCAAATCGGTAACCTGAACATAAATATAAAGTAACTAGACAATCCAAGCAATATTTTTCAAGTTATCGAATGCAAAAGGGATTGGAGAAATTTTCAATTTAAAGGTTAAAGGGTTAATATCTCAGGATCAAAATAACAGATTTACACCAAAAACTATACAGCTCGGAACATCAGTAACCTGAAAATATATATAAAGTAACATGACAACTGGATTGATATTTTTTGAGTTATCTCCTGCCAAAGAGATTGGAATAATTCTCAATTTGAAGGATAAAGAGTTAATATCTCAGAATCAAATTATCAGATTTACACCAAAAACTATACAGCTCGGCACATCAGTAACCTGAACACAAATATAAAGTAACTTGACAATCCAAGCAATATTTTTCAAGTTATCGAATGCCAAAGCAATGGATACGGATGCCGGACGGACAGACAGATGGACAGAGGGATGGACAAACGACGGATGGCCACCCCGGATGCCGGCATTATGTGTACCATACACAGTATGGATACACATAAAAATCGATAAAAGAAATCACTGATGTAAATGGAATCAAGTTGTATTGACCCTGCAAGAATTAGAGTAAGAAAGTTTGTGGCAAAGTCTAATTTCAAATACAAAGAAAGTAAGTCTGCAAACATGTTTAAAAGGGGTTAAAATCATGCCGATTTTAATGAAAATCACTGTAGAAATGTTCAGTAGATAGTAGACATTGTCCCAAATAAGAAACAGTGACATTCCACTGAAGTGTTTGAAGAATTAAAGGTGTAATTTTAACTCCCCCCCAAAAAAAAACAAAAACAAAAACAACAAACTTTAACCTGGAAGTTGTAAGTCAAATTGCCATAGAAAAAAGGGTTAAATATTTCCCAAAATAACATGAAACAGAAAAAAAAATTAAAACAAAATGAGAATGATACAATCAATAGTAATATTAATTTAAAAGAAAAAATTTAAGGTTGACTAAAAATCTTTAACCACAAACTTTAACCAGAACTCCAAATGTTAACAGACAGAAGAAAGTCATGACTAAACAGGAAAAAAAAACAAAAACACAACTTGCACCTTCAGTAAAACACTTTAACTAGTGATGAGCCGATTATCGGTACAGGTTATCGGTATCGGCCGATAAATGGCTTATCGGCCGGGGTATCAGTATCGCCAAAAAATACCAATTCTGCCGATATTGGCAGCCGATATGTCTTTTTTTTCCTAATCAAGTTCTCAGGCAAATCACTGATAATCTCAACTAAATAGTACTAGTTACTCAGATTAGGGCTTTTTAGAAAACGTATTTTTTGGGGTATCACCCAAAATAAGACAACCCTATATTTCCCTGAATTAAAGTTTCGACTATCGATACCGGTGAAGCATTCTTCAACACACAGGCCATCACAAAAATGTGCACGAAAATTTCAATTGTTCAATCAAAATAAAATTATGAGAATGTGTTTTGGAGTTGTTTTTTTGCCAATTTAATCTTTTAACATTTTCTGCTAAAAAATAAAATTACCAAACTACATACTTTCGTGTAATTTATTGTCAGCCCTCACGTTTATCAACTTATGTTGAAGACAAATGGGAAATTCCCAGTTCTTAAATTATTAATGACAGCGTGTTCAGTGACCCAAATTGTTCATGTTACTACTTTAGAAAATGAGTTGAGATAACTTGAGAAATTACCTGATGTGATCTCTGCAAAAATAGCTACTCCAAAATAAATATGAATTAATACCCCCGAGTTGTAATATCCAGTTTGATCCATGCTACATGAAAGGCTGTTTTGAAAACAAAACAAGGGAAAGCCAAAGCCATATTGTTTACAACAATGGGGACACATTATGTACATCAGGGCAGTCAGTTTAAATATAGATTTTTTATTTATGAAACGTGCCCACGTGTTTTTATCGATGCATTGCAGAATTCAGTAGCCCCCTCCCCCCCACTTCTACACTCTACAGGCAGCAGATCACGGACAAGTGACAATGATTCATGATTTTTTTTTTTTGGGGGGGGGGGGGGGGGGGGGGGGGGGGTAAAATGCAGTACCACTATGGCAATACCACTACGGGTGCTGGTCAAAACGTCCCCGAACCAAAACGTCCCCAAGAGTTGGTCAAAACATCCCCAACAATTGCCAATTGGTCAAAACATCCCCAAGAGTTGGTCAAAACGTCCCCAACAATTGCCAATTGGTCAAAACGTCCCCAAGAGTTGGTCAAAACGTCCGCAACAATTGGTCAATTCACTACCAGTGAAAATACAAATACGTTGCATGATACCACAAGGAAATTTGCTCCAGATTTTCCATCACTGATGCTTTTTGAAAGAATCAATGATGAAAAAATGTGAGGAAATTCTTTGTGACCATCTTGCAACGTATTGGCCTATAGGCCCTGTACAGATGGGCCTGCCTACCTGTCTGACCAACCCCCCCCCCCCCCCCCCCCCCCCCCCCCTCCCCCTCCTGCCAATTTTCTTCTTCTCTGGTAATAACAGCCAGGTTCAGTGTCGATACGTCAATAACTGGGAAATGGATAGTGCAGATAGTTATCCGGTGTTAACAATGTTGGCTGCGAACTGCCCCCTGTTCATCTTGCACTTGGAGAAAGTGAATGCAACAGAATTCATTGAGAAGCGGTCCACCAATGCATGTACATGTAAACGCTCACACGTGAATGGATTATTTCGTTTGTTTTTTTTCACAATGGATGGGAGTTTTGAATACTGGGGGACCTTCTCTTGCTTGAGTAATACAAAACACAGTTCAAATACTTTTTAATAAGCGTAATTCAAAATGGAAACGTAATGACTGAACGAACATGTTTCAGGTTAAAACAAATTGACCACGTGCCTTTTTGACCTCATTTGTTAACATTGATGTTTTGTTGATATTCCGTGCTGATTTTGTTGATGTTTTTCAACTGAAATGTATTTTCGAATGATTGATTGATGATTCCGATGGAAAAAATGCCGCTCAGGATCACAGATCCAATGTCGAGTTGTGACCTTGACCTTTGACCTGGCGAGTCCAAGGTCAATAGGGTTCTTCCTCGCACCAAGGCCAACACACCTATGAAGTTTCATGACTCTAGGTTGAACCACTATCAAGTTCTCATCCGGAAACCAATTGTTGCGATATGCTATGTTCAAGGTCACTGTGACCTTGACCTTTGACCTGGTGAGTCCAACATCAATAGGGTTCTTCCTCGCACCAAGGCCAACACGCCTGTAAAGTTTCATGGCTCTAGGTTGAACCACTATCAAGTTATCATCCGGAAACCAATTGTTGCGATATACTATGTTCAAGGTCACTGTGACCTTGACCTTTGACCTGGTGAGTCCAAGATCAATAGGGTTCTTCCTCGCACCAAGGCCAACATACCTATGAAGTTTCATGACTCTAGGTTGAACCACTATCAAGTTATCATCCGGAAACCAATTGTTGCGATATACTATGTTCAAGGTCACTGTGACCTTGACCTTTGACCTGGTGAGTCCAAGATCAATAGGGTTCTTCCTCGCACCAAGGCCAACACACCTATAAAGTTTCATGACTCTAGATTGAACCACTATCAAGTTATCATCCGGAAACCAATTGTTGCGATATACTATGTTCAAGGTCACTGTGACCTTGACCTTTGACCTGGTGAGTCCAAGATCAATAGGGTTCTTCCTCGCACCAAGGCCAACACACCTATGAAGTTTCATGACTCTAGGTTGAACCACTATCAAGTTATCATCCGGAAACCAATTGTTGCGATATACTATGTTAAAGGTCACTGTGACCTTGACCTTTGACGTAGCGAGTCCAAAATCAATAGGGTTCTTCCCCTCACCAAGGCCAATCTACCTATGAAGTTTCATGAATGTGAGTTGAACCATTATCAAGTTATCATCCGGAAACCAATTGTTTAAGATTTACTATGTTCAAGGTCACTGTGACCTTGACCTTCGACGTAGCATGTCCAAAATCAATAGGGTTCTTCCTCCCACCAAGACCAACCTATGTATGAAGTTTAATGAATGTGAGTTAAACCACTATCAAGTTATCATCCGGAAACCAATTGTTTACGCCCGCCCGCCCGCCCGCCCGCCCGCCCTCCCGCCCGCCCGCCCGCCGCCCGCCCGCCCGCCATTCACCAAACTATAAGTCGAGTTTGACTTCGTCACAACTCGACTAAAAATGAATAAAACACATAAAACATTATGTCAAGTTTTCATTTTACATTCAGTCTCATTCGTGGATAAGCCCACCCCCATTTTGTTCACATGCCTAGGCTCACTGACGGGTCGGTTCGGAAGTGATATTGAATTTGATACATCACAGATGTATGTTACGTTGAGATCCACCCGCGACGTGTGTCGCATCAAGCCGACTGCTGAACAACCCCATGTCTTGTTTGTCCTGTCTGAATGTCATCATATTTATACACAAGCTTGTATCGCCACAAAAACTAATATCGGTATCGGTCCGATATTGAATTAAAATATCGGATATCGGCAACACCGATAACGCCCATATCGGCTCATCACTAACTTTAACCACAAACTTTAACCCAAACTCTAAATGTTAACAGATGGACAGACGGACGGACAAAAGTCATGACTATAGCCCTCACTGTAAACAGTCGGGCTAATAATGATCATATTGGAATTAGGCCAAAAAGGTAAGCAATCAAATGCAAACTTGAGGGATGTCGGTAGAACTTTTGAAAAATCCCAGTTTTTTTTATTCAATTAACAGGGATATACTCTATAACTCATATGTAATTAACAGGGCAAATTTGTACTATAGGAATGGTAAATGGCTTGGTGTTTGAAAATTATATGCAAATAACCAGGTTATTCCATTAACTCTTAGAAGCCGGGAGTAAAGTTTTTTTTTACTCTGACGTAATACGGCGGGTAATCTGGCTGTGACGGTTCGGCTATCATTGGGCTGGGGGAGAACTAAACACTGCACAGGTGCTTCTAGTCAAGTGTCGTCTGCCTGAATAGGGGAAGTGCCTGCTTACTGTAAGTTTTTCGCGGTACGCCATGTCCAATAAATTCATTCCGATTCCCCGGCTTCTACGAGTTGAGGAATATCCAGTCAAGTGGGTTCCGAAGTAGACCATAATTTATGTATCTTCAGCTCTATCTCGGTTTTTCAGTTTTCGGTTTCGTTTTTTTGCGGAAAACAGGAAAACAGAACTGCAAGACCCAGCAAAAAATGGTGATCAAACTATCTTACTGATAGAGAACTAGACTAGTGACCGCTATGGACTCTCGTCACTTAGTCCATCTGGCAAAGGGGCGAATACATACAGTACGTGGAGAGTGGATTGTAACTAAATCACCCATGGAGTGGAGTTATCACCCAAACTATAACTTTCAAATTTTATACATATGGACAAAAAACACAAGCAATGTTTCAGCCAATGGACCTCCGGGTTTAACCCGGAGGTCCATTGGTTGAAACTTTGCCTGTGCTTGTTATGCTTTGCAACAAATTTGCAATTATTGCATGGGTGGAATCTCCACTCGGCGGGTGATTTATTGATAATACACTCTTCATGTACTGTAGTGGTCTCACTGTCACATTTTCTCCCTTACTGTCTCGTCCACATGTTATCTGGATTTCTGTTTTTAACGGACTGAATTGGCTTAGCAACTGATCCCCTAAAACCTCTAAGAATGATCAAAGGGGAGTTGGGCCGATCCAATGGAGATACTTAAAGAGAGGGCTTTTGTGTTGAGTAGTGTCTAACAAACTGTTGCAGATTTTCTTCAAGGAATCAGTAGTATTATTCATTTTTCGCTATCCTGTGAATTATCGTATATTATCTGACAGATATTTCTCTTTATCCATCGACTCGATGGATGTTGAGAAATATCCCTCAGACGCTTCCTAAATTACGTCAAGCTTCAATGGCATTGCCTTGCAGAAACGATCAGCAGATCTTTGTTATTGAAACTGTGCAGTCGACTTCAGATGAATATTGCCCAGTAAAATGTGAAATAGCATATAATAAAAAGAAAATCTGTGCAATTTCAGGTGAACATCGGGAATTATCTCATTTGTGTGGACACGCAAGCCCATTTTGAAAAATAAAACTTTCAGGACAAAAGTCAAGTCGACTTCGACTAGTCATTGGTGATAACTTATCTCCTTATAAACAGTGTTGGTGTTCTGGTAGAGTGCTGAAGGTCCAAATTTGGCTTCACTTAGGCGTTCATATACAGCAACTTACTGGTACATTATTCTGTTAATGTGCTTCTAATTATGCTAAGAGTGAAATTATATAATATAGCCACTCTCCCATAAATTGCAACAAGGCAAATTAATAACATATCCTGATAGCCCAAAATAATTCAGCACTCTACTAGTACCAGTTAAAACAAACTACTGTCACTACTATTAGATGGCAATAGATGTATACATTGATTGCCCAATATTGCTGTGCAAACTGCCTGACAGTGGTACAGAAGGGATACTATTTACCTAAAAGCTTTAACTCCGACGACTAGTCGACTGCACAATTGAGAGTCGACTACTGGTTTGCCCAGAGTCAACATCGACTAGTTGACTAATCATTTGAGTACTACATAGAGTACTGAAAACATGGTTTTTTTATGTAACTGAATCTGAAAAATCAAAACCTCCCACCTCTAGTCTTCAACTAAACTTACTTATCAATATCTGAAAATAGATTCACAGAGAAGGTATGCTTCTTGTCGAGTTTGTAACCATTAGCAGTCTTTACAGCCTCCAGTGCATGCATAGGAGACGAATACTCTAGAAATATATATCTGAAAATTAAACAATGAACAAAAATTACACAGCTTTCCATTAACAATAGCAAACATAAATGTGACTAACATGTCTGTTTCTTTCAAGAAATGAAAAACAAGTCCACCACCAGGCAGTGGATCAATATACGGCTGCCTATGAAGAAATTGTGCTTGTGAAGAAATGTTTAGTTGAACAAAAGGACAATAATTCCTTCAAAAATAATTGTACATTCCTGGCTTACGACCCATTAAAGTTGAATATATTGTTTTCAAGTTATTGCGTGGACAATCAAAAGTCACCAAAACTCCCAGATGGTTGCCATGGAAGCCATATTGGACATGCCAGAATGCTGGTTATCGAAAGGAACCATCCTCAAGTCATGACTAATCAACCATAAAAAACAGTATCTGCTGGATGTATTGTTTTCAAGTTATCAAATGGACAAATCAAGTTAAAGGATGGATCGACAGACAGATGCATGGATGGACAGGCACTGTTGCTGGTTATCGAAAGGAACCATCCCCTAGTCATGACTAATCAACCATAAAAAACAGTATCTGTTGGATTATCACATGGACAATCAAAAGTCCCTGAAAATCCAAGATGGCTGTTGTGGTGGCCATATTGGATATGCCAGAATGCTGGTTATCGAAAGGAACCATCCTCTAGTCATTCTTAATCAACCATAAAAGAACAGAATCTGTTGGATTTATAGTTTTCAAGTTATCGCGTGGACAATCAAAAGTCCCTGAAAATCCAAGAAGGCTGCCGTGGTAGCTATATTGGATATGCCAGAATGCTGGTTATCGAAAGGAACCATCCTCTAGTCATGATTAATCAATCATGAAGAAACAGTATCTATTGGATGTACTGTTTTCAAGTTATCGTGTGGACAAACAAAAGCTAATGGATGGACAGACAGCCATTGCCATACCATAACACGTCCCGCTCATATGAGCGGCCGTATAAAAAGAGTTCCAAACCTTTTCTGTAATAAATACAAGTACAAAAGTTTTCTCAGCAGACCTACAATTTCTCCCGAATTTCCAACATTAATTGGGGCCCCCAAATAACAAAGATGTCAACAAATTATCGGTCAACCCTATAGGTTGGTGTCACCTTTTGTCCCCACCCTCCCCAGGTCACCAAAAATGGAAAAAGTTTAATGAAAATTCTGAAATTGAAAGCCAAGTCAGAAAGGGAGAAGTAACACAATTTTTTTTAACCCACAACCCCCAACCCCTCCCCTGCCCCCCCAAAAAACAAGTCCAAATAAAAGGTCGCTCGGCCACATGTCCCACCAAAAAAACAAGTCGAAGAAGGGGCATAACTCTGGTAAAAATTATCGGTCAGAACCCATATTCGAACTTGACCTGTATTATTACCCCAGAAAGTCACATACCGAAATTCTTTCCGATCAAATAATCCCAACTGGAGTTATCATCCAGACACCGCAAATCTTGAAATTTCTAAGTCGAAAAAGGGGTATAACTCTAATAAAAATAATCTGGCCGAACCCATATTTGAACTTGACCTGTGGTTTGGGCTAAGAAGGTCATATACCGAAATTGGTTCCAATCAAATGATCCAAACTGAAATTATCATGGGGACACCAAGTGGGACGGACGCACAGACGGCACAACAGACGCACACACGGACACTGCCGATTTCTATAGTCCCCCGAAAAATTTTTCAGGGACAGATATGGAGTGCATGCGATTTTGGTAATTGACCTGCTACTATCTGGAACACATGTTAACCTCAGAAAAATATTTTTAAGGGAATTTGAGGGTGGTTTTAAGAGAAATCAAATGGATTTCAGGGAAAAGTTTGATCCAGTATTTCTCCAGTCCAAAATATGGAGTGCATACGATTTTGGTAATTGACCTACTATCGGGAATACATGTCAACCTCAGAAAAATATTTTTAAGGGAATTTGAGGGTGGTTTTCAAAGAAATCAAATGGATTTCAGGGAAAATTTTGATCAGTATTTCTTTCTTTTACACTTTAGATAGTGGGGGTTTCTTTTCAAGCCCGACTTCAGAGAGGGCAACGTTAGGCCTTAGGGAGTTGATATTTCTACCATTGTCTGTGAAAAATTATTTTGTCTTCACCTGTTTCAATTGTATTTGGAATTTTCCAGGAACAGAGACTCCAACTGCAGTGTTTCTCACATTTCAAAAATATGTCTGTTGTGAATGGATTTTCAGTTGTAAATTTTTTGCACATTGCAGAGGCAATGTGAAGAACTGTCACAAATTGTTACCTATTTTTAAACTATATTCTTCTGCAAAGAATCAGTGAGTTATTGAACGACTGGAGAATAGATTATCAGAATTTCTCATGTTGATGATGTTAGCTTACCCTCTTGTGACTTTTATTTACACCGATTTACCATATAATTAAATATTACACTTGGTACTTACTACAGTATGGCTGCCATGGACTGGTCACTTTCCATGGGGTGGGCAATATTTCTAGTGATCAACTGATTATATTATAGGCCCATGAACCGATTACACGATTATTCAGTCATAATCGGCTGATTCCGATAACGATTATTAATTGAGTACCCATAGTTAGGGCTGCCACGACTATTCAATTAAGTCGACTTACCGTCGGAAGGTGTTATAGTCGACAATTTTTTAGACGTATACATCATACCACTGAATGAAGATATTGGTCTGCAAGGGGCGTGTAACATTTCATGGTAGCAGTTATCCTTCGCATTCATTGTTCACATCACGAAAATTGGCAGTAACTTTGATTTTACTCTCCCATATTATCTCATGAAACGGACGTTGTCATACCTAAACTCCATACTGGATCAAGCTACTGTGAACAAATTGTTGATAATCCATGTTAATTGTTGCCATTTTAAATCCAATAATTTTATTATCGATGAGGAATTTATTGACACTAAAAATTCCAAACTTGGAAGTGTTTGCATCGGGTGACACAAAGTAGATTACGTCAGTGAGGAATTCCCAGTGAACCCTAGTATTTTTCTGAACATACATAGACCACAGGCACTCGACACAAGCTGAGAAATCGAAAAAAAATGATATCTGATAGCATTTTGGAATTGATGCCAACGTGCCCCCATAATAGTATATGTAAATATTATTGGGTTATGAGTACCTGTGACAAAGACCAGAGGAAATAAAAACATTTAAGTTGAATTAACTGATCATTATGATGATGTGGTGCCTCTCACTTGGTGGGCAGAGCTTACTTTGATGGATGCACGTGTTGTCTGCTTTCTCTTTTCAATTCTCCATTGAAAATTCTGATATTGATAATTTGATATTTTGATTTTTTTTTCTCCCGTCGATGCTTCTTTCATTATCTCTGATAGAGTATTAGTGTTGTTTAATAATAGAGTTATTATGACTAGGTGTCACTTTATCTGGACATCTGCCGGGATCGAGTTATTGGTTGGTGTCAATGTCGTTTCCTTTTTTCATCACATGGCTGCTCGTTTCACAAAACATGCGTGACGTAAATTGCAGCCAGCTCTGGATGTTATTTCAATAGACCAGCATTTCGTTAATTTGATGATAAATAGATCGAAACAGTGGGTAGTAAATCTATTGGAGCTGTCAGTTGGTAGTATAATAGTACTTTGCTGATTGCTTGCTATCAGCAGGCACTTTGCAAAGTTGCGGTCCATGATTTGTGACTTGTGTTTGGAAAAAAATGACAATCGGTGAGAACCGATATTTTTCTGGTAGTGCCGATTCGCCGATTATGCCAGCTGATTCAGTTAACTGTATGATCACTAAATATTTCCACAGATGCAATAATATTAGTTTGCAAACACTAATTATAAAAATAAACATCAAAAATTTAATTAGTACAACCCGGTGCTTCATTAATTAAAATTTTGCTGATAATTTTTATATATATATTACCTGGTAAATGCATGAGTAGACATCACTGCTGATGCATGGATGACGACCAGTCCACGGCAACTGTACTGTATGAAAGTTCAATTTATTACAACTGGTTAAGTACATAATATAACAAGTCAATATGGCACTGCATTAAAAATACCAAATGGATATGCCTTGATTTCAATCCAATCAGAATGCTTAATGTTAAAACTTGCTTTTAGGCCAATGAAATCAGCTCATGCAGGCAACAGTTTTACCAACACTATTAAAATCATTAAGAAAATTACTTCCAATAAGAGCAATGCAAAGCATGACATATGCCCCTTCCAGTAATACTTTGGATAGCATATGCTTCCACTAAAATAACATGCATAACTATCTTCATTTATTAGATTCCATCTGCTTCCAGTACTGATGACAACAAAGTGTACCATTAACCAACATAAATCTCTGTAATAACTTCAGGTTACTGCCTTATTACTACTAGATTGCTACTACTATTGCAATCTGGCAATAAGTCAATAATAAGGTAACAATCAGACATAATAAAGATAACTCTTGCATTTTATATGCTTTAATCTCATCAGAAACTAGAGGTAGCTGCCAAGGGTGGCAAATACCCCCATACCCTCAAAATATCGCCCTGATACAGTAACCTTGGTAATATATTACATTAAATTAACACAGCCGCTGTTGGTATTATGCAGTCAAATAATACAGATACACTTACCTGTATTTGATGACATGTCAAGTTTGGTTTCGATTGGGACAGATAAAATTTCAAGTTCAAGGTCACTGTGACCTTGACCTTTGGCACAATAACCTAAAAATATGTAGGGTTATTTACATCATCATGCTCAACCCATCTGCTAAGATGGGTTTCGATCAGGAATGCATAATTTCAATAATTAAAGAAATCAGGAATGCATAATTTCAATAATTAAAGAGAGCCAAAACCAGCCCCGATTAATAAAATTTGAATTTCGAGGTCACCGTGACCTTCACCTTTGGTATAATAACTGAAAAAATAAATAGGGTTCCTCCTTTCATCATGCTTAACCCACAGGCGATGTTTGGTATCAATTGGGCAAGCAAAATTTCAATTAGAGACGCCAATACTGGTAAATGTTAAAGGTCAAAAGTGACCTTTGCACAATGACTTCAATATAAATAGGGTTCTTCCTATCATCATGTCTAACCCACATGACCAGTTGGGTTTCAGTTAGCCAAGTAGATCTTTAATTACAGAGTGGAAACCAACACTAACAAGTGTTTGACCACCGAGGTAGTATTAGTCCCCTACGACACTTTTGTGACATAAGGTGTTTTTGTCACAGAAGACACTAGAGTATATAAGCATCTTGGATTTTGAAAATAAAATATTGAGCGTGCATAATCCCCTCACAACCCTTTATCCATGTACCACAAATGAAAGGCGTAGCTTAAACCATGTTGGAGGGAGGGGTGGTAACATAAAATAGAGAAAAAAGCTTAAAAACACAACAAAAATGGCCGCCATTCTGCCATCTTTGATTTTGAAAAATAAATATTGACTGTGCATCATCCCCTCAGAACCATTTATCCATGTACCAAATATGAAAGGTGTAGCTTGAAGCATGTTGGAGGGAGAAGTGGTAACATAAAAACAGACAGACAGACGGACGGACAGACAGATGTTAGATTTTCAAAAAAAATATTGAGCATGCATAATCCCCTCACAACCCCTTTATCCATGTACCATATATGAAAAGTGTAGCTTGAACCATGTTGGAGGGAGCAGTGGTGGCAATAAAATAGAGAAAAGAGCTTAAAAAACACAACAGAAATGGTTGCCATGGTGCCATCTTGAATTTTGGAGAAAAAAATATTGAACGTGCAACATCCCATTACAACCCTCTATCCATGTGCCAGATATAATAAGTGTAGCTTGAACCATGTTGGAGTGAGGGGTGGTAACACAAAATAGAGAAAAAAGCTTAAAAAAAACACAACAAAAATGGCCACCATGCCACCATCTTGGATTTTGAAGATTTTGAAAAAAAAATATTGAACGTGCATCATCCCCTCCCAACCCTCTATCCATGTGCCAAATATGCAAAGTGTAGCTTGAACCATGTTGGTGGGAGGGGTGGTAACATGAAAATAGAGAAAAAAAGCTAAAAAAAAGCTTAAAAAACACAACAAAAATGGCCGCCATTCCGCCATCTTGGATTTGGAAAAAAAAATTTTGAGTGTGCATCATCCCCTCAGAACCATTTATCCATGTACCAAATATGAAAGGTGTAGCTTAAAGCATGTTGCAGGGAGAGGTGGTAACATAAAAAACCGACAGACGGACGGATGGACGGACCGACAGACAGACAGACGGACGGACGGACGGAGTGCAATCCTATACTCCCCGTAGGGGACTAATAAAAATTGGCTAAATATTTTTTGAATTCGCACTAATGATCGTAATGGGGTCCGATGCACTTCACCCATTCTCTTCTCCCATTGCTTTCCTCTTTTCTTGCAATGTTTAAACCTTGTAACCTTCCATAGATTAAAAGCAAAAATGGCAGTTTCCAAAAAAACAAGAGCACCGCTGGGCATTGCATCATACGCCCGTGAGCTGTTCAAATTGTACCATTTTAACACATTTGCAGTTTTTTTAGAGTGCGAGAAATTTATACTGGCATATATATATATGTTACGGTCAGACTTTGAAATCAGTGATTTTGTGAAATGACTAAATTTTTCAGTCATTTGAGAAAAAGACTAACAAGTTTGAAGCCAATCGAAAAACAAATACTAAAGTTATCATCCGGAAACCAAATATTTGACGAAGAATTCTAAGTCCAATAGGGGCCATAATTCAGGCAAAAATTGTTCAGACCGACCCCATAGTCGAACTTGACCTGTATTTTGTTGTGATTAAACCACATACCAAGTTTGGAGCCGATCGGAAAACAAATACTAAAGTTATCATCCGGAAACCAAATATTTGACAAATTCTAAGTCCAACAGGGGCCAGAATTCAGGCAAAAATTGTTCAGACCGACCCCATATTCGAACTTGACCTGTATTTTGTTGTGATTAAACCACATACCAAATTTGGAGCCGATCGGAAAACAAATACTAAAGTTATCATCCGGAAACCAAATATTTGACAAATTCTAAGTCCAACTGGGGCCATAATTCAGGCAAAAAATGTTCGGACCGACCCCATATTCGAACTTGACCTGTATTTTGTTGTGATTAAACCACATACCACATTTGGAGCCGATCGGAAAACAAATACTAAAGTTATCATCCGGAAACCAAATATTTGACGAATTCTAAGTCCAACTGGGGCCATAATTCAGGCGAAAAATGTTCGGACTGACCGAATATGAACTTGACCTGTATTTTGTTGTGATTAAACCACATACCACATTTGGAGCCGATCGGAAAACAAATGCTAAAGTTGTTGTTCAGAAACCAAACGGACGGACGGACGGACAGACAGACGGACGGACAACGCCATACTATAATACGTCCCGTTTTTCAAACGGGCATATAAAAAACTTATTACACTGTCCAATATATATTGATTTCTACACGCTATTTTGAAAGTTTTGAACTCCAAAATCGTTTCAACTTCAGTTGAAGTCAAATGGAAATTTAGGGTTACAATGACCTAAACGAGTGACTTTTACTCGATAAATTTTTTAGGGTCGGCATAATTTTTTAGGGTCATCTGCTGTGCAGGGTACCGTCACTAAATTCACCCTCTGGGGACCTCATTTTGCAGATGACAGTCTGCTTATTTTCTGGCTTGTGCTGTGGACTGGTCACTTTCCATGGGCGGGCAATACCCACTTTAGCAAACTTTTAATTAATGAAAATTTTGCTGATGACGACTGTTATTACCTGGTAAACACATGCAAAGACATCACTGCCCTTGCGTGGATTACCGAGGAGTCCACGGCAACGGCACTGTACCACTGCTTGGCGATTCCTCCACATGCCATGCTGTTCACACAAAAAAAAAATCCTTCAAAAGCCACTCGGAATTTGTAGAGACTTAGACTGTTAACACTTTTTGTGGTCGTAAAAAGCCCGTGAAATCCTTAAAACTTCAATCAATAGCTTACTCCCGATCTTAGTCAACAAAACTAAAACTGGACAGGTTAGATACATCATAGAGTGTCTGATGATGGCAGTCGCATAGCAAACTGCTATTAAAATGGTTGAACTGATGTTTTCTGTCAATTAAGCCCTATGTTTCCCATTTCTCATCACGTTTTCAAGTCCACATGTACATGACTGATCACATTTTTGAAAGCATCAGACACCCAGCATTATGGGATAAATCAAATCATATTCAATGAAAAGGTTGATGAATCTAATCCCGTGATTCTTCTGCCCACTTTGGGAAAAGGTTTTGATCTCATGTTATAGGGTAAATTTGCATAACGGAGGCTCCAATTTGAAATTTGTTTTGGGATAAAAGAAAAACTCAAAATATACAAACTATTACCATTGAGTTGAACTGAGAAAATAAATAAACTGCTCCATGTGTGAGGTTTTAGAACAAACAGTTACATGAAATCATGATCAATCCAGTCATAATCTCTATCAACAGGGTTCATACCCAAAATTTGGATCGAAATTTAAGGAGTTTCCCAGGACTTTCAGGTACAGGGCTCGATTTAACTGGATTCGCATAGCGATTTTCGAATAATTTTGAACTAAAGCTAATCAATTTCACGAGAAAAATGTATAAATAACAGGAAATGCTAATCAAAATTTAGCCAAGTTAGTAAACTGCTATTCAGTTTTTAAAAATTAAATCGACCTCTGTTCAAGTATATGAATCACAAATTTCCAGGACCAACATTTGTATCTGAAAAGTTGAATACAGTACAGTTGCCGTGGACTGGGCACTTTCCACAGGTGCACAATATTTCCAAGGACAAAATAATATTAGATTCTAAACACTAATTATAGGAATAATAATAAAAACAGGGCTCGCAAATAGTGAAAAAACGTGATTGCCCGTCGGGCAGGCTTCTTTTGAGATCTGGTTGCCCGCCCCAGAAAATGGTGGCCCGGCTTTAGAACTGATATCTGATTGCTCAATTTATACACATTTCATGACATTTATGACAACAAACGATGTATAACAACAGGTGTTGAAAGACGGGGACAGATCAAGATTCAGTTGTGCAAAAAAAAGCCATGCGTCATGACAACTGACACGTTGGATTTTGCCCCCCCCCCCCCCCCCCCCCCCACCACTATTACGGCCTGGAAAGTGTCCTGGTTCACTGCGCTACATTAACTTACTATCTCAACTGAGAACTAATCTCAAACATATTATATCGTTTGTTGAACACAGTAACAAAAAAATAAATAAGTACCTGACCAAGAGGAAGATCAGCAACAGAGACCATTGCAATGCTGAATGAGTGCAACATCCACTTTCACTTTCGAAAAACGATTTCTTGGAAGGTAATGGTTGTGTTTGAATCGTTGTTCAGGACATTATGAGGACATTATGAGTGCACAGTATTGTCTCTACAGAGATATGACATCACGACGTTCTCGGTTGCTTATCGTACCGGTGCACTCAAATTCTCAATGGGAACATTCATTCAAATACAACCAGACTCCACTCGTGAGCATTACTGAACAATATCAAAATTTGCCCTGAATGTCGCTGTGGGAGGTGTGAGTCAGTGTGTGCGTGCGATTGGGGGGGGGGGGGGGCTGTCTGCCTGTTGCTAACAGTATGAGTGGGACAGGGCTAAACAGTACTGGCGCGGTGACCATTTGTTTAGGTTTGTTGAATACTTAAAGCTGTGCGTTATTGACAACCAATCCCAGCACGTGCCATCGATAATATCATAGATCAGAAAGGAATTATGTACAGTATGTGTACTGCTGAAGTTTATGAGCCGCCCCCGCTGTCTGAAAAGTACTTCCCCTAACTAGCAGAACGCGTATTCAACCATTTTAACAGTTGTTTAATCATCAATTCCCGCTCGTTTTTATATTTTAATTTTCTCAAAGAATTATCTTTTAAAATCAGACAGAAAAAATCTGGTTGCCCGTCGGGCAGAGGGAATAGCATTTTTGGTTGCCCGAGAAAGTTTCTGGTTGTCCCGGGACGTCGGGCGACCCTATTTGCGAGCCCTGAAAAAATTTAATTAATGAATCACCGGATACAACCCGGTACTTCATTAAAATTGCCGATCTTTATTAACTTTTATTATTTATTTTTTATTGGTAAACCAGACTTTCATTTTAAAAAAATCTAGGCACACTATAATCGCGCACCCAAGATGAATCCAAGATGTGCGGTTTCTTTGGTGGCATGCCAATTTGGTAAAAGTGCATAAATAAGGAGACGCAATTACGACCTTTTGTAAATTAAAATAATATAAAGCACTGAAATAAACTGCAAATCGGTTCAATGATACAAATGCGGAACACTACAATTTCTTACCACTAAATTTCTAACTTGTAAGCATAATATACAGTGGAATATTTAGCGAGGTACAATTGATTGCAGTTCAAAATCCTAACAACACAAGTGAAAGTCAAAGCACCGTCTGAACTCTCAAGTTTTCATTTGGGTAATTTTGGAGATCTAGAGAAACTGTCGCTTGATGAAAATTGCCAGGAATATAGGATGCGGTGTTTACTGAAATCAATCGGATCATCTAAAAACTAGAGTTTACCAGGAATTCCTAACTGACGTAATCAACTTTGTGTCACATGATGCTAACACTTCAAAGTATGGAAATTCATTCAGTAATTTAGTGTCAATAAATTCCAATTTCGATATTATATTTATTGGATTTACAAATGAACATGGATTATCATCAATTTGTTCACAATAGTTTGATCCAGAGTGGAGTTTAGGTATGGCAACGTCCATTTCATGAGATAATATGGGAGGGTAAAGTCAAAATTTCTGCCTATTTTCGCGATATAAACAATGAATACAAAGGTTAACAGGTACAGAGAAATGTTACATACCCCTCGCAGACCAATATTATCATTCAGTGGCATGAGGTATACGGCTAAAAAAAAAAAACCCAAAATAGTCGACTATAGAACCTTCCGAAGGTTGGTCGATTAATAGAGGTCACAGCAGCCCTAGTGTTTGCAGACTCAGATTCTGAAACTCTTGACATTGTTGATGTAAACTTAAAAAGTAACTGCTTTTAGTTTTTCCATGCACGTGATTGAACGTTTGCCGCAAATTATAATTGTGCAAGTGATGATGCATGAGAGCGATTGCTCACCATTAAAATGGAGGTCTGGGTAAACACATTTGTGAACATCACTGCCTACTCATGGATTACAACCTGCCCAATGTGACTATACTGTACATGTACTATATTTGTTCTTTTATTAATACTGGACTTTTTTCATTTGAAAAGTAAGTGATGTGGGAGGTTATGGTTATTGGGTTCATTTTGACAAACAAGTGGGGACAATTTGATGAATGCCTGGACAGGAATGTTTTGCCTTTCGACAAATGAGTGAGGTGATGTTCACCAAAAATAGGAACGTTTGCAACCCCACCCGATGTGGCAGTTTTGTTGAGAGGTCTTTTTGATAAGCACTGAGGGTATTCAGGGTCCAAATACCACATTTACTCATTGTTTCGGGATGGCTAAAAATAATTAATTTTCTGAATGTCCCCAACTTTTGAAAATTAAGAAAATTCATTGATTGTCTCAGTCTAAAGAAAAAAAATCAGCTAGATTTGGTTGGTGTTGTGTGTTATTGTGGTAATTTAAATTTTGCTACACTACACGCTGGTGAAGAAATAAAGAAGAAATGAAGGATTATTAAGTTGCAATTCTTACTTCTTGTTTTCATTTCTTCCTCCCCATAAATTCACAGCCAATCAAACAATTAATAAAGTCGGATCTGTAGTATGGTTGTTGTTGTCAAAAATAAAAACTGACAAACATGAGTAACAGAACGGAGGTAAAGACATTCCAAGTACTCATCAAAACTAGCCCACAATAAGAAGAGAAACAAGAGGCCCCACGGGGCCTGAGGGCGCTCACCTGATACTGGCCGAGTCATATCACCAAAATAGCAAGGGATTCTGCCTTGTGGTTATTATCAGTTTTTCAACATAAAAGTGTTTTCTCTACTTAGTAACCCAGAGTGTTCATATGTTAGATCCCCATATTGGGTACTCAATAATTTATCTATTTATTTATTGGAATTTAAGGTCACTTTCTAAGGCTACATCATTACAGAGGCATAATTATAATATCAGGTTTGGTCAATCGTTTATGCCTATTACTGCCCACTTTACAGGGCTTTCAACGCAGGAATTGGTTACTGGGCCCAATTTTATCAATAAACCAGAACTTGAACAAATTTCAATTTGCCGCTTCTAAGAAAACTAAAAATCAAATATCAAAAGATTCTGACAGGAGTAACAGAAAAAAAAGATTTTTTAAGAATATTTCTCATACTGAACTAAGTTATACATGGGCTCCCATAGGGAGCCCAAAAATAAAAGCTTCTGAAGCAGTGTTTTGGGAGAAGAAGATTCTTCAACGTTATTCCCATTAGCTACACTGTTAAAAAATGATGACTCGGCACTTTTAGTCCTAGAAAAGAACCTTATGATAAAATTTTTACCATTTTTTTCTTCCGGTCCTAAGGAAGCTTCACACCATATAAAAATTCTCAGTGCCATGTAGTTCTGGAGATATGGGCATTTAAAAAGAAAAAAATTTTTTAGCTCCTGCAGTTCCCGTGGGGGACAGGAAAACAATTTTCGGCATAAATTAGGTACTTATGACCCAATAAGCCCTCATATCAAATTTGGTTCAAATCGACTTTTTGGTTTGGAAAATAAAAATTTTGGTATAATTTGGGCTCCCACAGTGAGCCCAAATATGAACCCAGGTACTTGGCTTTACCAAACTTCACTGTCAGCCCCTAAGAATGCTGTACATCAAATATCAAAACATTTTGACTGGTGGATCTGAAAAAAAAATTTTTTTTAAAGAATATTCCTCATATTGAACTAAGTTATAATTTGGGCTCCCACAGGGAGACCAAATATGAGCCGAAGGACTTGACTTGAACAAACTTGAATCTCACCTCCCTAAGCATACTGTATACCAAATATCAAAAGATTCTGACCGGTGGATGCGAAGAAGAAGATTTTAAAAGAATATACCTCGTATTGCACTAAGTTACAATTTGGGTTCCCAAAGGGAGTCCAAATATGAACTCAGGGACTTGGCTTGAACAAACATCAATCTCACCCCCCTAAGGATGATGCATAGCAAATATCAAAAGATTCTGATTTGTGGATCCGAAGAAGAAGATTTTTAAAATATATCCCTCATATTGCACTAATTTGAACATTTGGGTTCCCATAGGGAACCCAAATATGGACCGAGGAATTTGATTTCTACAAATATGTGAATCAATGTTCCAAAGATGTTATATGTAAAATATGAAAGCTTTTAGAGCAGTGGTTTGGAAGAAAACAATTCTTTATTTTTTTCCCATTGCCTACTGTGTTAAAAAATACTGACTCAGCACTTTTTCAGAGTCCCGAAAAAGTACCCTATGATAAAACCGATAGCAATTTTTTTTTACCAATCCTTTCTGTTGGTCCCAAGAAAGCTTCACACCAAATAAAAATTCTCACTGCCGTGCAGTTTTTGAGATATAGGCGTTTTAATTTTTTTCTATTTTTAGCTCCTGTGGTTCCCACGGGGCTACAGGAAAAAAAATTTCTGCATAAATTAGGTACTTATGACCCAATAAGCCCTCACATAAAATTTGGTTCAAATTGGCCTCTCGGTTTAAAAAATAGAAATTTGGGGTGGGGCCAAAATTTTTGCTCCTCCCATAACATCGCCAAGTATAGACCTACAAACTTCTCTTGAACAAACTTGAGTCTACACCTCAAAAGGAAGCTGCATACCAAATATCAAGTCTCTGCTATTGCTGGTTCTTGAGAAGAAGATTTTTTAAGAATTGGAGCATTTTTGCCCCACCCCTCTGCTCAATATGAGCCGAAACCTAATTTGCCCAAAAATCAAAATGCCGCTATATAACCCCTACTCACATGAAATTTCATTAACATGCGGCCAGTGGTTTGGAAGAAAAAGACCCAAACACCACCTTCACGCCGGACGACGGACGACGGACGCCGGACGACGGACGAAAAGTGATCAGAAAAGCTCACCCTGACTTTCAGTCAGGTGAGCTAATAAACAAGGTTTGAACAGGTAATTTCCAGTTCAAGAATTGCACACTTGGAACACTGTGACTGAGAAAATACAACCGCATCAGATGAAACATGTGATTGGAAATAACAAGGGCTACGCAAAGTGTGGGCCACTGCCCCTGACTTATAGGCATGTTCAAAGTAGTCTTAAAGGTTTTGTGGGACAGAAAAATTTTCTAGTCTAGAGTGGAAAAGGGCCATAACTCTGGGAAAAATTATTGGACGGAACCCACTCAATGTGGATATCCCTTCCCCTCCGTGTGGGTCTATCAACATACCAAGGGAGATCCAAATCCGACTGAAGGCTTTTAAATTACAATGCAAAACGTTTGTAGAGACAGGCGGACAGACAAAGGTCTCCTCTAGATACCCCCAAATCCTCCTTTGGAAGTTTGGGGCATAACGAAGCACAGTGATTTTTGATTGGTGCACGACAGTGGTGCAAGACCTAACAAAACATTCGTTTTCCAGAACCTTTCAGGCCCAGAATTTAAAAATGCCAAATTCTAGGACCTTCATAATATCACGACTAGCATGCGCATCCTGTATTAAACTGTTCTTATACTATTAACCCTTGAAGGCTTGGAGATAAGCCTTTTTCGCAACAGTTTGACACTACATTCTTTGGCTTTGCAGTTGTTTCTGGGAAAATCTTGGCTGCCTACATACAGTACAGCCGCCATGGATTTTTATACTTTCCATGGGTGGGCAACATTTCCACGGATCAGGGCTCAAAATAAACGGTGTCGCGTCGCATTTTGCTATGCAAAACAGTTAAACTTGCAAAAAGCTACACAATGTTCAATTATGTATAGCATTTTGCGATACAAGATAATCAACTGCAGCCTATTAGGCTGCAGTTGATTATCTTGTATCGCAAAATGTAAATGGAAATTTGCGAACAAATTTGAAAACTAGTTCACTGATGCTTTACTTCTGATTGTGGAACATCCCAGGAAAAACTCAGATTAACTCTCCATCAAGCATCATTGGCAACTTCATATGTAAGATGAATTCTATTGGTTTAAATTCTTCCTGTTTTTACAACATTTTGCATAAAATGTCCATTAAAAATAATTTCAAGCCCATCAAATTAAAAATCCCAACTTCCATTCTGAGAACTCTATTAAACAACCAAGACGCCATTTGAAAATATCTCCAAGTCCATGAACCCTTAAAGGCAGTTCAGTTAAAAAAAACATAGTAAATGTTTCATGTGTTGCAGATCATTTGGAAATGCCCAGAAATGGATGGAAACTATTCTATCTACTTAGAAGAATTCAATTCAAAACAGCATAACATAACTTTGGTATACAAAAATATTGATGCAATTTTTACAAAATGCTATTCATTTTTGGGAAATGTGTAGCATTTTGCTAAGCATAGAAAAAAAGTTATTTTGAGCATTGCCACTGATGCAATAATATTAGATTCCAAACATTAAGTACAGGAATAATCATCAAAAAGTTAATTAATGAAACATTGGGAACAACCTAGTGCTTCATTAATTAAAATATTGCTGATGATTTTTACTACCTGGAAACCGCATGCGTGAACATCACTGCATGGATTACAACTAGTCCAAGCCGACTGTACTGTATTTATAAAGTGGAGCATGAGATTATCGTGTGTCATAGCTATATCAAGACAGATATTGTATTTTACTTTGTACTGTACGGCCGTTGTGGTCACTTTCCATGGGTGTGCAATATTTCCAGACGCAATAAAATTAGATTCTAATAGGAAAAATCATCAAAAATTTATTTAATGAAGCACCTGGTATAACCCGATGCTTCATGAATTAAAATTTGCTGATGATTTTTATTACCTGGTAAAGGCACGTATGGACATCACTGCCCACGTGTGGATTATGACCAGTCCACAGTGACTTACTGTACACAGCCAAGGCCTACCCAAGAAATGACTGAAAAGGTTCTTCACTTGTAAATCTATCTAAAGACTGCCAGGTGATGGACCAGTTTTATAACTGCAAAAATGATCAAAGTCGTATTTATGCCTTTAAGAGTTAAAAAAGAACCTGTTGTTGGCCCATAAATACAACAGCTTTCTACATCCTGTTGGTAATTATTGCTTATGTCTGCCTAATCCAGGACAGCAAATTTTTGTTTGAGTGGGAATTGAGATTGGGAAATTTGGTTTTGGAATTTGGAAAAAAAACAGCCCAAATTCCATTGGGAAAGGGTTCAAATTGAGCGGTATTGAAATTTTAAATTTGGTTTCAGCTTTGGTATTTTTAGAATGATTTACCTAGTTATTGGTACGGTATTCGGTTTCAACAACATACACAGAGACTTAAGTAACAGTCGGACATCAGACATGTCCGATAAAATTTGCGGTCAGACAAAAATAACAATCCACACTAAATCAAACTAATTTTAGCAAAGTTGTATCCAGGAAGAACATATCTTGCATTTTAGCAAAGATATTTTCCTCTCATCGTCAGTTTCAGTGATAAAAAGTGATTTTGTTAATGTTTTCAATGATACCGTTTCATGTATTTGAATTCACGTCAATGACGGTTTTGTTGTCAAACATGCTAAAATTGGGTGCATTCGATTTTAGTAATTAAGAATCAGAAACTGTTGGAAACATGCATGCTCAACTATCTGGATTGAACGAGATTGTCAAAACGCACACAATGTTGTTACTGAACTTACTGTTATGAGGATATTTTCGTCATGAATCCTGAAGTTGATGCTATAAATTATTTATAGCATCAGAGAGCAAAATTTGACGAGAACGCTCATTTCGTTCACATGGTAGTTACGCAAATTTAAATCTACGCGAACGGATGACCGGTTAGCCAAAAGTTGCATCTTGAATGGTAAAGTCTGAGTCATTTAACTGATACAGTAAAACCTGTCTTGAGAGACCACTGTCTTGAGAGACCACTTGTCTTGAGAGACCACATCTGCCAGGCACCGATTGGTTTTACTCTATAATGGACCTGCTATGGGAGACCACCTGCCTTGAGAGACCACCTGTCTTGAGAGACCACTGTGACCGAACGAAATGATTTTGCGCGCCAAAGGCGCGCAGGGGCGGTATGGGGAACAAGCCCCTTTCGACCCTCGTTAGCTGTATAATGTTTTGGTTATGTTCTGAGCGTGGTAAAGGAGGCAAGGCGTAGGAAGCAGCTTATCCGCGTTTGTTCTTTCGTTGTGACTTCTTTTGAGGAGGTGGCTGTGATGGAGAGACCGTGGAAGTGATGGTTGGAGTTGTTGAGTGATTAGCTGTGTCTGTCAGTTGTCTTTGTCTGTTGATGAATTCCTTCTTGAGTCTATCGATTTCTTCGGATCGTCTGTCCCTTTCTTCGCTGCATTTATTGAATTCTTTGCATTCAGCCAAGAATTGCCGGGTTTCTAATAGCGCTTTTGTCATGTCTGAATGTTCTTTAGAGGTTGTCTGTGAAGCTGGTGAAGGTTGTTTTGGTGTTAGTTCCTCCATGTCCTGGCTGTCCGAGAACGAAGGAAGAGGGAAGAGAGGGGTGGGAAGTGGCGAAAAAACAGGACGTTCCTCATCCAACTGTGCCAGCTGGGGAGCTGGTAGTTGGTTGGGTGTGCCTGTAGGATTAGGAGGGGAACTGGTGGCTGCTTCCGGAACCTCCACCCCCTCGCTCACCTCTTTCTTCTTATCCAGGAAAGCCTCCAGGCGACGCGAATCCCTGCGCCTGGTTGATGGACTCTTTTTCCTTTTCTTCCTTTCAGGGCCTCCTGACCTCCTCGGGTGAGGACCAGTGTGAGAGGGGATCCTCTCATCAAAGGTACTACCTCTCACCCGAGGAGGGTGGTGTAGTGATGTTTTCTTCTACTTGAAATTCCATATTCAGGTGGATGCTCTTGCCTATTTCCTGGATAGTCCAGGAGATGGGACAAGAGACGCCCAGAGCTGAGATGGCTTTCTTTAGACGAGGTGGTAATTCCAGGTTTTCCATTTCAATCAAGGTGTTCACACTCTGAAGTCAGAAGTGTGAATGAATCTGAGACCTGGTCCCAACTTGTATTTTTATGCCATAATGGACCTGTCTTGAGAGACCGCCCCTTTGAAGACTGAAACCATGACAAAAACTTTTTACCTGTTTTGGAATTGGAAAATTCATTGTGGTTATACAAACCTAATTAAAAGTATTAAAAGCTCTTAATTAGGTTTCAATTGCTAACTCATTAAAGATTGAGATGTTTTTATAAGACCCCTGTGAAAAGATTAGGATTATTGCTGAATAAACAATTTCATACATACCTGAAATGTGACAGATAAGAATAAAAATAAATTTGTGTTGAAAATCTTTTTGTAACAAATTGAAATGGACTCTTATAAAAATTATAAAAATAAATTAGTGTTGAAAATCTTCAATGAAGATTTTCAACACTAATTTATTTTTATTTTTATAATTTTTATAACAGTCCATTTCAATTTGTTACAAAAACTTCATAAAAAAGAACTACAAAGTAATTACAAGAATCCATTCTTCTCCATTTCTGAATTTTGTGGTTGGTTATTCACTGACTTGAGAAAACCTGAAACCTGTTATGAGAGACCGCCTGTCTTGAGAGACCACTTATGTGTGGCCCAAAGGGCGGTCTCTCAAGACGGGTTCAACTGTAGAGTGCTAATTTTTTTCTCCGCCTCAAGATTTGTTTACACATTTTTGTCTTGTTACAATTCATGGGAGAGTGCCTACAGGCACTGTCCCATGGTCCCTGCAGCTTTTTCAAAATGAAATTCCATGACTTTTCCATACTTTCCATGACCATTTTTCATACTTTTCCATACCTACATTCGGTATTATACTGCAATAACTGGAGACAAAAACCTATTATAGTAGCAATATTAGGCAAGCAATGAATTGGTCCAGGGGAGATAAGCAGATTATCTCTCCTGCATTCATGGCTTGCCTAAAATTGAATACTTTATACTGTGACTGGCAAAGTTTCAAGTGAAGAGCTCGGTTAGTAAGTCACATTATGTTTTTCGTTTTAGACAAGGCAGCCAAGGGGAGATGGCTCTGGGGCTGCCTGATCTTCTAATCTTCAAGAAGATCAGCCAGTCCCAGAGCCGTTTCCCCTTGACTTGCCTAAAATCTTGGCACAAGCATTCTAATTCAGTGTGAAAGGAGTATAATATTTTATAAAATTTTAGCAAATGACACTTACTGAATGAAGTTCTAAATCCATCAATGCTCATACATGTAGAATCATACGTGAGAAAATATGTTTGATTTCTTTGCAACTTGCGTAACTGTAGTGAGATAAAACACACTTCATCGCCCATAGTAACTCGGCTGATAAAACGTAGTTGTTTGTGGCCGTGAATGTTCTAAGAGACTGCGTGGTTGTCGGATTTGAGATTCTATTCTCCAAACTTTTTTCACTTTCAATTTGTTGACTTTTGGGTTTTTGCAAAGAAACAAAATTTGCCATTGTTATTACTTCAGGACGAGAAAGCTTTTTTGTGTTTGACACTGTCCATGTGCGATTTTAGGGCATTCCGCCAATTTCCGGCCCATGTTGGAAATATCAATAACCTTTCCGCACAACTTACATTTTGCCTTCTGAACATTGTCCACCCGTGCAAGCCACGGCAGAAAATCACTTTCAGTCAGCAACATTTCATTAAATCTACAATGACCCGGCATCCTTATTCCTATTGTTTGTTTTACAATGTGAAGTCAGTCGAGCACAGAAAATAAACAAAGGCGATTCACAAAGCGAAACCACACACATTCATTAAATTCGGTCAAGCTTGAGTCAAGGACATTCTTATCCAATCAACGATAGACTGATCACACATTCAAAGATATCTGGCCACATGCATTTATCGTGTTAAGGCAAATTGCCGACCAATGGGAGCACACAAAGAATAGAATATATGCATGTCATGGTGTTTCGTCAGATAACCTGTCTTTCGTCCATCAGATAATTCGTACCACTCAAAAGATGTCCCGTTTTTTATACCACTCAAAAGATGCCCTGTTTTTCCATGACTTCCATACCTGCCTTTGAGAACAGGCATTTTTCCATACATTCCAGGCCTGGAATTTTTAAAATTAAATTCCATGACTTTCCATACTTTCCATGACTCGCGGGAACCGTGTGTCCCATAAATTGCAACAATGCAAATCAATGGAGATGAAGTAATTTTACTTACAAGATAATACAGTACTGTGATCACAAAAGCGGTCTATTAGTCGATCGGCTCTCGATCCGGCTTCGGAACCCGTCGCGATTGAGAATCGCGGTTCTGTCGATAAAATGCGGCAGAATGGAGAAAGAATAGAGACAAAATTTAGGTAGAATCGAGAGAAAATCGCAACGGAAACACCAATCCACTGTGAGATGATTTGTTACATGTATTCCTTGATGGTGGAAACTTCAAAGTTTGGCGTGAACGGCTCGTACATTCTAAGATTCGTTCGATGTATTCGTATGTCACAATTAAAAAAAACAACAAAATCCAGTCGAGTTACAAACCTCAAGAAATTTTCTGACTCGCCCCCTTTTCAAATCGACAAAAGTAAAAATTTTGAAAGAAAAGTGTGCGGAGATGTAAATAGATGTGAACAAGTGAACACTATCTAAGAATAGACCTGGTCTGTGCGGGTAAATCCCTCGCGCATCAAACTGAGAACGAAAAGTATTAAGCCTGCAGTCTTAACTCCACCCGTCTTTTATTTGATGGAAATATAGCCAATATGGTACCTTGCGAAATCCCTGGTAGCTAAGAGAAACAGAGTATTTCAAGGTCCATCAATGAATGTCATGAAGGATTCAGCAGGATAAGTCCTCCCCCAACAAAACGTCCTCCAATATAGTTTGATGTAGCCAAACAGGCCAACTTTGCCCCGAGTTTCGGTTAAAATGAAAATGAAATCATATAGGCTTAATTTTTTTTTTTTAAATTCAGAAAGTGATGGCCCGATCCCTAGGCAGATTCAATTATTTTTAAAAAAAATTATTTCCTGAAAAAAAAAACATGTCTCTAGCCTCCTAACTGGAATGCGCTCGGTCAAAAAATGAGAGCTCACGACCTGAGCAATCAATGCAAAAAAAAAGGATTTTTTTTCAGTTAGACTTGGCTGAGCTTTTTACAGAACTATCTGTTTAACCTACCATTGTTTGCTGCAAGAGTTAACAATTAATTAAATTATTAAAACTACTTCCATTTTCAAAAGTGGGCCGGGTTGCCCCCCCCCCCCCCCCTTCGTGCCACCGTCTGGGTGTCGATAGAAATATTACTGTCAATTGGTAAAATTATTTTAAATAAATAAAAATGAAAAAGGCGGCCATATCCATCGGCAATATCCAAATTACTTCAAACAGAAGTTCTTTACCCAACATCAGAATCAGTCAAAAGCCAATTTTACAGTTGGATGTTCTCTCACCACAAAGTCGGCTGTTTTGGGGTGAATCGATATTCTGATCGGACATGCATTTCCGAGTTAAATGGTTAAAGAAAAGCGCATTCGAATGAAAGAAAAACAGTGATCGTACATTTTTACTATTTATTCATGAATATCATATGAAAGAACATGCCAGAAAGTGTATTTTTTAAAAACGAGGGCATTATTTTTTCACAACTTTCAAACAACACGTGTTTGAGGAGTCCGACATTTTATCTTTTGAATGTTTTTCGCTCTGTACAGTTTGCCCCGACGGGTTAAATTAAAGGAACATAACTTAGTATTTTGGTCTAGAGGCTTTGAAACAAATTTGTTGAAGTATGTCTCCAGTGTGCTATAAGTTTTTTTCACAGAACCAGAGCACACTGTGTGAGTGGAAACTCCACTACATGAGTGTTTTTGTCGTAATCAACCAATTTATTTATTGGTGTTTAAGGTCACATATTTCTGCACAATGGCTAATCATGACCATGACAGTTTTACGGGTGGAGGAAGCCGAAGTACCCAGAGATAACCACCGAGCAACGGCGAGCAACTGTCAGCTCCACACAAGCAGGGTTAGCATTGGTTGAAGACAGATGCACCATCGACATGCAGTACGCCTCAGTACACAACGCCACCGTGCCCCCACGTGGGCAATGGGGGTGAAGTGTCTTGCCCAAGGACACAACGCGGTTGCCGCCGCAGGTGGGATTTGAACAGAGGACCTCTCGGCCTGCAGCCTGCACCTCTACCTACTGAGCCACCGCGCCCCCCCCCCCCCCCCCCCCAATCATCCAGTACTTATCCCTCTTCTAATCCCAGGCATTCAGTGTGTACTGTAGGCAAATTATGGCAATTATGAATCATGAACATGCACAGTCGAGCACTGCATCAACAATGCTAATGTTGGTGGTTCACGTCACGGTCCTGATCCAAATCCGAAGTCTTTTTCAGGCACGTAGCCTAGAGTCTACAATATCATGTGTAGAAGACCGGCGGAGGGGGAGGGGGGGGGGATAACCAGTAAAATTCAGTGTTGTTGTTCCCCCACCAAAAAACATTGACTCTACGCAAGATCCCCCACCCCATCGCCTGACTGTGCACCTGGTATATTTACATGTACATCCCCTGCAGTTAAATAAATGAAAGTTCTGTCAGAGACTTCGCACTTTCAAAAACAGTGAAGTAGGACTGATCTACAATTCCATCGAAGCTCCACCAGCGGGAAGGCCACACCAAACTCAGGGCCATGACCATCGGATATGCATGTGGCATATATCGAGCTGGCTATCCACCCCCCCGCCAAAAGACCCCCCCCCCCCCCCCCACCCCACACACACACACCGTGAAAACAGGTTTAATCAGAACCACGGAATACATATAGCTTGTTTATGATGGGTGGGGTGGTGACAATTTTTTTTTTCAAGAAGCATAGGCACATGAGGCCGGGACGACTACAGCTCTCCATTGCCAGAGAATCAACGTGGGGGGTGGGGCAAGGGTAATGCATCACTCGGGAGGGAGATGTATGTACGGGGGGGGGGGGGGGGGGGGAGCTTAAAAGGATTGAATTGACCTGGATGAATATTTTGCGGTTCAATATCCATAACCAAACTGACTACGAATTGACTTGATAACGAATTGGTACTTTCGCCATTAAAAACCGCCATGTACCCAAAAGTCCGAAAAATTGACGCTTCACATGCTTCTTAAAATACAAATGTGTTCATGTGATGTCAGTCATTTTGATAATTAACGGAATAAAATATCGTTTTTTTTTATTTTTTAAGATCCCAACAACCAACAAAACTCTTGAATTTCTAACGGAGAGAATAGTTGGACACGACGATATTGTATTCACCCCAAACGACAGATTGTGGTGAAATGAGTGAAACTGAAACGGAAAGTACAAATTAAGTTGAGATTGGAGGGTGCTACCTACACAATGTCAGATCGGGTGGACAACAAAAAGAGAGGGAGTGGTGAAAGACATAGTGGGTGGAGCGGGGGTGTCTGTCTCAAGTCCATGTTTATCACGATTTTCAAATTCAGAAGAATATGATTATGAATTTATGTTATGATTAATGTTGGGGTGTGGGCAATCGCGACATTGGGAAGTGTTGAATTTGACCCTTTTTTAGAATATATAACAACTGGATACATTGGGTAGGTCTACGTGTACAAAAACATTGCAAACCGGTTACATTTGTGCACATGCAGTTCGGACTGTTCCCTCCGACAAAATCGCGGCTCTGTCGACGTTCGCGAAAAATCTCATCGAAAATCCAATCGGCGGAATGGAGATTGTGTTTCGCTTTAGCCGCGCTTCTGTCGATAAGGTTTTTTTCTTGTCTGTCACCTCGATCGCGACCGCGTCGAGAACACGCCGCGATTTGGTGTCCGCTTTTGTGATCACAGTACTGTATGAAGGACATCCACAGAATATGAAGCCTTTAACTTTAGGTACCTGCAGTTCAGAATAGAGCCCAAATATGGGTTTCTAGCACTCAACCAGCTAAGCAGCCTTTCTTGTGTCTTGACAGATTTTTAGACTTTTGATGTGAGAGGCTATATATATTTCAATTCCATGCAATATATGAATACTTTTTAATGATAAAAAAAGAAGTTTCCCAAGAATATTTACATAGCCAAGTGCTCGGTTAGCCATCTCCATCCCACGTGTCGGTCGGTCGGTTAGAGTCATTTTTGAAATGTTGCACACTGTAGCATCAACTTCAGGAAAATAAATTATAGCATCAACTTCAGGATTCATGAGGAAATATTCCATTAGGAAACAATGCGGTTTAACTAAATTCACTATTACAATTACACTAATCACCATACAGGCCTCAATATTTCGATTTTCCCGTTCCGTCATTTATTACAGGGGTGTAAAAATACAGCAAAAGTAACTCGCCCTGCAGGACCAGTAGACTTTAAAATGCACTCGCCCGCCCTTATTTTCTACTCTACCCACTTTTTGTCACTCAGTCGCGGTTTCAACTATATTTCTTTCGTCTGAAAAAAAGAATAAATTAAGCCACAGTTAAGTGACTGCACGGGGGACGTTTTAAGACTGGAACCCCAAACCAGCAATCCACCAGAGAGACTGCAATACTGGCATCTTAAACTTCGCTTGAGGTGAAAAGGTTTGTTCTGATGTTGTGACTTAACGACACTGCAATGGTGACCAGCGTGACCTTAAGCCTTTATAATGACCAAAACTCAACAAAAAAATTGAAAAGGTTCGTGATATCAAAGTCTGAGATCACTTATATTATTTAAAATCAGCCATGGAATGAAGCAAATTAAATTTGGTGAGAGATATGGGGCATCACGTATGGCAAAAGCCCTGTCACCAATTTCAAAAATAGCCGAGCTCTTTGATAGCTAATTTGACTACCTCCCTTACTAGACTGGAATTACCTTTCTTCATTACAGACATTTTTATGCTTCTGGTGAGTTCATTTGCACAGTCGTTACATCCCAATACTGGTTCAGAGTTGGTTGAGTGGCGGATGAAGGACTTTACGAAAAACTGTGGTGCTGGGGCGAGTCCACTTAGGCTCAAGTTTACCGGCGTGTACTGTTAACCATATTTTAAAATTTAATCCGAGAAGATGCGATTACCTCGCACACGATGCAGATATCCACAATGCACAACCCATCTCCGGGAAAAACTAGTGGGGGAGGGGGAAGCACACCAAGTGCGTGGATGCCTGGATTCGCCCTCGTGTCGTGGAAAAAAAATATATTTTAACAGCATATAGCTTTTCTCAAGTTTAATATGAAACAAGCCAAAAATAGCACTCGTCGCCCGGGACAAGCGATTCTATTTTTTGGTTGTCGCTGGTAGAAATTGCTTGTCGGCGACAAGTAGACAAGCATTATTTCGACCCCTGCAGAGGGAGGGGGTGGGGGGGAGGGGGAGGGGGGGAGGATCATCTTGAGAGACACCGATTTATTCTTTCGTTTCTTCGCTGTCGACATCATGGTTGTAATACGGGGCGATGACAAGACAGTACGATTTTGAACTGGACACCATATTCCTATAAAATTATGAACACGTCTTGGAGTCCAAGTGTGCATAAAATGCATGGGAAACGAAAAATCGTTTCCATGTTTTTGCTGCGACGGTAACGACACGGAAACTGAACGTTACCGTGAAATATCCAGGCCTGCCATACAAACACTCTTCTGCATAGGTAATGATGACTTCGTTTTCGTTTGTTCAATAAAATTTATGAAACGGGAAAAAATGTTGAATGTCTGAGAAAGCACCAGAAACGCCATTTACAAAGTAAGTTTTCAAAAACTTTTCATCCTTGGGAGGGGGACACCCCTTCCAAACCTATCCTGCCTCGGCCCACACTATGCGTTCCGTGGAATGATATGCAATTGGTTTGGCCATTCCCTTTTTCCTTCTTTCAGACACTGAACATACATGTACTCACATCGATACAAATATGGTATGGTATTTATGACATACTGTCCAGCTATCATTCACCGTTTTGAAGCAGTCAAAGCTGCCAAAGTGTCAAAATGTTGGAAGCAACATGGACACTAACCATCAGTCATTTGAGGAAACAAAACAGCTGATAGAAAATACCCCTTGGGTATTTTCTCTCAACTTCTTTGTTACATCAAAACCAGTGATGACTGACTGTCTTTATACACACACAGTCCAAGGGTTCTTCTTGTCATGAATTTTGCTTCGTGTTCTGTTGTTGTCCTTTTAGCTTTTTAACCTGTCCATCGGGATGGTAAACCCAGGGTTTCTGCTATACTGGCACAGCTGCCGTCAACCGGCCGCATTTCCGCTCTACAGAACCTTCCAAACATTAATCAAGATGTTAAAATTCACCCTGACCTGCCCGATCCCCGAGAAATAACTATTTATTTATTTATTTATTGGTGTTTAAGGTCACATATTTCTGCACAAAGGCTGATCATGACCATGACTGTTTTACAGCTGGAGGAAGCCGGAGAGAACCACTGAGCAACGGGTAGAAACTGTCAGCCCCCCAACATACTAACTCCACAAAATGCCGCTCAGGATCACCGATCCAATGTCGAGTTGTGACAACAGTTCCTCGCACCAAGGCCAACACACCTATGAAGTTTCATGACTCTAGGTTGAACCACTATCAAGTTCTCATCCGGAAACCAATTGTTGCGATATACTATGTTCAAGGTCACTGTGACCTTGACCTTTGACCTGGTGAGTCCAACATCAATAGGGTTCTTCCTCGCACCAAGGCCAACACGCCTGTAAAGTTTCATGACTCTAGGTTGAACCACTATCAAGTTATCATCCGGAAACCAATTGTTGCGATATACTATGTTCAAGGTCACTGTGACCTTGACCTTTGACCTGGTGAGTCCAAGATCAATAGGGTTCTTCCTCGCACCAAGGCCAACACACCTATGAAGTTTCATGACTCTAGGTTGAACCACTATCAAGTTATCATCCGGAAACCAATTGTTGCGATATACTATGTTAAAGGTCACTGTGACCTTGACCTTTAATCTGGTGAGTCCAAGATCAATAGAGTTCTTCCTCGCACCAAGGCCAACCCACCTATGAAGTTTCATGAATGTGGGTTGAACTACTATCAAGTTATCATCCGGAAAGGCATTGTTGCGATTTACTATGTTCAAGGTCATGTTGACCTTGACCTTTGACGTAGCGAGTCCAAAATCAATAGGGTTCTTCCCCTCACCAAGGCCAATCTACCTATGAAGTTTCATGAATGTGAGTTGAACCATTATCAAGTTATCATCCGGAAACCAATTGTTTAAGATTTACTACGTTCAAGGTCACTGTGACCTTGACCTTCGACGTAGCATGTCCAAAATCAATAGGGTTCTTCCTCCCACCAAGACCAACCTACATATGAAGTTTAATGAATGTGAGTTGAACCACTATCAAGTTATCATCCGGAAACCAATTGTTTACGCCCGCCCGCCTGCCCGCCCGCCATTCACCAAACTATAAGTCGAGTTTGACTTCGTCACAACTCGACTAACAAGCAGGGTTAGCACTGGTTGAAGACAGGTGCACCATCGACATGCAGTACACAGAACCACCGTGACAACACATGGGCAATGTGGGTGAATTGTCTTACCCAGGGACACAATGCGGTTGCTACAGGTAGGATTCGAACAGAGGGCCTCTCGGCTTGCAGTCTGCACCACCATCTGCTGAGCCCCCCACCCCAAGAAATAACTGATTCCCAGATTGTTGAATGTCATTTCTAGACTTCTTTTGAAGATTTCCATACACAAATGTCAGAAAAATTACTTAAGAAGTGGACTCGGATGATGCGATTGTTTCATGAGTCCTGCATAACTGAATCAACCCACAATGGAAAGCTTGACAAACTGTAAACAATGACCTCATTGAATGTTAAATGCGTCAAGTCACAAAACAGAGGGATTTGTTTGGTCAGTCAGTATGTGCACTACCTAATGTTTGAGTTGTAAAACTCCATTCAATAGTAAATATCAATATGTCACGTTTTGTTTTCTGACCAATCTTATAACTTCAACATTTAGCCAAAACAGGATTTAGGGTCCCGCAAATATTTTTTACAGGACCCATTTATTTTTTACGGGACCCATTTCACAATCACATGAATTATGCTTATTTATCTTCAAATACATAGATCGTTAAGATTGTTCAACCACCACATCAAAGGCTATTGGAGAAATCATGTTTATAGAAATTAATTAGAGCTATTACAGTTAATCGATTAATCGACTTACCAATGATCAACGCCTTGATCAATAAAAAAAAAGTTAACAGATACTTTTGAACTACGGTATTATATGGGTTAACAAATGAACAAACTTGCTCTAGAACAGGCAAACATTGTCACACTGGCTCACATCAATTATATGTGACAGAGTAATGCATGCCAGTTACGTGCTGACATACTTGTTCACTTGTATGATCATTATACTGTATCAGTAGCGGGAAATGGTCATTCTTAACCCTTCACCAAATGTGGGTGGCAGACGATACTTACACAAGAAATTCTTGAATTACTAAAGATTTTCAATGTTTGTCTCAAAAACATAGCTTATGACCCCTCATTGGAATGATCTCAACAAGCTCGTTCCAGTGAGGGGTCATAAGCTGTGTTTTGAGACAAAAATTGAAAACACAAATAAAATTGGAATGGACATTTTTGTATATGGCACTGGCCGGTTTTGTCCATTATGTTGAGTCAAGTTTTAATTATATAAATCATCAACGGTGCAGCAATTATTCAGGTACCTATTGGGGCAAGTGATTAATTGATTAACCAAGGTTAATCCATGCAATTAATCGATCAAGAAAAGCCTTTAATCGTTTCAGTTCTAAAATTAATCAAATTTTATCTGATGAAAAAATACTTATATTTTTGCAGGAATGGTAAATGGGTCTCCTGAACAAGCATTTGCAAGAATGTCACGGGAGTGAAACGACTGTTCTCGCAATTTGCGAAACCCTACAAAACAAGCAAGTGATGAAAAAGCATGAACTTCTACTGTCAGCATTAATTAAAATAACACAACAGTTTGCAGGTATACTGTAAACACCTCATTTGTGTGTTTTAATAAGTGTAATGGAATCTCGAATCTATTTTCTTGAAAATACAGAAGCGAGAAAAAGATAGCTGCTTGTTGCCAATTTGGAAGCGCAAAAAAGCATGAGTGCGATAGCTCTCCTCAAATCGACAGCACTGAAATTTATTGTGTAAATGAATGATTTTTCACCTGAATTTCTCATTGGTCCTTATTCTTACGCAATCACTGACTCTCGGAATGTGAAAACCTACACAAACATCGCTGTGAAAAACCTCAAAATATCCCCCAGATGCAATTAAATGGGGGTTTTGGGACCCCCGAATTTAAAATTTTCCTACCACAGCGCCAAACATGGTCAGCTCATGGTAGCGACGACTCTTGGTTGCCCCATTATATTTGTTTTCCCCTAGCAGAAACACCGTAAAATCGGTATTTACGCTATACTGCCCAAATCTAGAAAGGGTTCCATACAGGCCTTTAGATTACCCCCAATTTCATACCGTTTACAGGTGTGCCCAAATTAGAGGTGTGAAGAGATCAAGAAGAATATATAAATTCTCTTTATCTCTTCTTTTTCTGAGAGTAACTTCCATCATAATATGGTCATAGAAACACAAAGAAAGGCATGGCAATAAAACATAACATAATAAGGCTGTTATTTCTAGTTTTAATGTGCCCAAGTAAGGTCAAAAGGGTGTGCCCAAAATAAATGAATTTAAAGGCCTGCCATATTTGGTCTGTGTAATACTAGGCACCCAAACGAATCCTTACAATCAGAATCCATGACAGAATAATGTCCCAATATGTAAGAAAAGATGAAACACATTTTTTCTACTGCCCCTCCTCAGAAAAAACAACAAAATATACCCTTTTGTTTTGTTTTCTTCATCCAGTGGGTAATATTCACTCTGGATCTTTCCAAACTTCTCAAAAAGTTTACGAATGATATTCTTCAGTTTCTCTTGCCTGTCAGGGCCAACAGAGGGAATATTATCAACAATGATAACCGAATCAATACCATCTGTCTCCTTAGGTTTAACTTTTAAAAGGTCGCCAAGTAACTCTGAAATTGAGAAAAAATTACGATAAATACAAGTTGTCTGAAGAAGGATTTAATTAGCATCTATGGCTAGTAGAGATGTGTGGGAAATCAACTGTGCATGTGTATGCTGCAAACTTTGCTTTTGAAGTTTCAGTAAAACAAAAAGTGACACAGATTGATTCGAGGGAATAAGTAAATCAAGGTAAGCAAACTTACTGTCTTAAGTTATTAAGGTGTCAGTGATCCGAACCAATAAAAAGAATGATTGTTGAACTGCATTATAATGCCATAGCTGGTTTTGTTTGTTTGTGTTGGTGGTTAACGTCACATATTTATGCACCATGGCTAATCGTGACTCAACATGGAAATGAAGTCAAGTTTAGTCACTCGTTGATCTACATGTTGCCCATTTTAGAGGACTTTCACCCCAAGCATTGGTGACTGGGTCCTATTTTACTAGTAAAGCGGAACTGGTTTACCACAGTAAACAAGTGCTGCTTACTTCCCGGGGTTCCCACGGGGACCCATAGCTGGTAACCCGTCTTTTAAGCCCAAAGCACACTCTGCCCAAACCCAAGTCGACTCATCCCAAACCCAAGTCGACTTGTCTCAAACCGAAATCTACCCACCCCAGGACATACGTCCACTCATCCCACAACAGAAGTCCACTCGTCCCAAATAGAGGTCAACTTGTCCGAAGTACAGTACAGCCATCGTGGCCGGCCACAATCCACATGCTTCATTGATGTAAATTTTGCTACAGTACGTGGAGAGTGTATTATCACTAAATCACCCGCAGAGTGGAGATTCCACCTGAGCAATAATTGGAAATTTGTTGCGAAGCATAACCAGCACCAGCAAAGTTTCAGCCAATGGACCTCCTGGTTAAACCCGGAGGTCCATTGGCTGAAACATTGCTTGTGTTTTTTGTCGATATGAAAACAAAATTTGAAAGCTATAGATTGGGTGATAACTCCACTCTGTGAGTGATTTAGTTACAATCCACTATCCATGTACTGTATAGCAGATCATCTCTGAATTGTACACATGGACAAAATGCCCATGTGTGGATTTCAACCCGTCCATGATGGCTGTACTGTAGAAATCATCTTATTTCTTACTTAGGGCGATGAATTGCCCTCCTACATTTTTCAAACATCCAAGCTTGGAAATAGCTCATTCAACTGACCAATCAATGACCTGTTTCCATTCATTGACTTAGTGGGAGAATAACCCAATAAATCAGTGATGATAGGTTTAAAATTATAGTTACTGTTATTGTCTGTTAATAGTATATTTCTCTGAACTTGGTGTGATATCATTTGGAAACATTTGCTTGAGTTACCCCCCAGATCGGAAGTAAATAAGGTCTTTAGCTACATTAGTTGATAGCATTGGCAAGTTATCATCAACAAGACAGCAAAACAATTAGATTATTTTCAATGTTAATTTTAATCAAATTAATAGTGAGTAGTTTCAGGCTTAATTCAGCAAAACATCATATCAAACAATATCGATTTAAAAGAAACAAAAATGCTAGTCATTTTTTCAATTTATGCTACACAAAAACCAATTTAGCATATAGCATTTTGCTATACACATCTAAAAAAAAAGTATTTTGGACCCTGGTTATTATTTAATCCATACCTCATTGACATACCACCAAAACCCTATTTGTCTGATTTCACGTGTCGGTCCATGCGGTTAGGGTGAAAATTCTCAATAAATTAGTAACAATTATGATAACTGTAATGAAAATTGTTTACTTCGATAAATCTTTCGGGAAAAGACACTAACGGAAACAATTACATGGCATTACCCAAAATGAAATGGGGGGGGGGGGGGGGGGGGGGGGGGGACCACCCACCTCCACATGTGGGTCAAAACGACTCAGGGGCAAAAGGGAATTGGGGCAAAACAACCCTGCACCACATGTATAGACCTTTTGAACACTCATACACAGGCATATACGTTTATCTATTTGGTTTATATAATGGTTGCCTGACACGGTAACCCTCTTAAGGTGCTATATAACTACTAAAATTTTGTTAATTTTGAAATTCCCACCTCTGATATTCCTTAAATTAAATCTACACAAATTATACATCAAAATGAAGGTTGGTATGTATAGAACACAAAACACATATGTAATCAACTCATAGAGCTGACAGCAGGCACCACCGGTTCCTGGAAGTCTGCTACCGTATTCGTACCAGAACTGATAATTTAATAATATTTCACGAGAACTTGTGACCAAATGTGCTTCACATGTCCAAGAACAAAGCTAGGGTATCAAAGTTCTTCAAAACACAGCGACAGAGCTGCATCGGGGTAAATTCCAAAACCCTCGCTTTTGTTTACATTCCAATTTACTTTTGATTTCCAGTCAACGTCATCAGACGGAAAAAGTATTGATGTACAACGCCTTCTAAAATCAAATAATGAGAAAGATTGCCTTAATACAGCATACTACTATTATAGAGAGACTGCACAGTTGCCATATTTTGTGCAAGGTATCATGACACCTATAGAAATTTCTTAGAATTCCGATTTTGTTTTTCGATGGAAATTCATGGTATCCAGGGCTTGCATTTTAGCATAGCGACCAGGCTGATCGATAGGCCAGGTGAAGTGGTTGAACAGGCTGCTTTTAGTTCATTGGGGCCGATTTATTTTTTTGTACTTGCAAGTGCATATTATATTGATATTTCATGTATATTGTGTTATTTGATGTTTTGTTACGAATCAAGATTAATAATTCCAACCTGTTATAGCCCCCATATTATATTGAGATTGATATATCCTTAAGTTGATAATTATGTGAGAAAGATTTTTTTTTATTTCTGCATTTTCTGACTGGTCTAACTCTTTTTGCACTCAGTGACCTTGTTTACATCTTTGTTACACTGATATATTGTACATATAGCTGTTGATTGTTTAATTGTTTAAATAGGTCAATGACCTTGTTTACTTGAACTTTAACAGAATCCCCTAGAAACTGTTAGAACATTGCAGAAACTTCCTCTTCTGGGACATTCTATCTGGTTACTATATAAAGGTTTGTCAACAGAATTCGAAAACTCATTCTTTTAGAAAGCCATTTCAGAAAGACTCACTTCAGTTATTTCCATTGGAGAATATTATTGTTTCAGAACAGTGCATTTATTATAGAAGCAGTGCTTCTTTGTGAATTTGGAAGATTGATTCCAAAAGAGAATTTTGAAGAGAATTTGTTCGTCTTGGAAAAGAGAATTTATACTTTCTGTGAAACAGAATATTATTTTGTGAAAAGGCAGGATTTTACTGGATTATTTGGAAAATACCTGTGGCACCAATACTTCTTGGATTTTTACTCCATTTGAATTTTGCGGAGAATTTTTTTATATTTTATTGGAGACTGCTGAAATTTCTAAGTGAGAATTTTATTACAAATCTACGGGATACTGTTTCTGAAGAGACATTCTTGGATTTCATACTACATCTACCAGCTGGTAACTTTCTTCAGAAGATACTTCACCACTGGATTACTGGATTCTGTCAAACTGTACTTTGGACTAATTCTATAATTGATAAGTACCATTGTTTTTTTTTATTTTCTGTAACCCAATTAGTGTAAAAGATCTTTGTATCATTTTTTTTTTATGTCAATTTTTTTAAATTAAATTTCAGAATAGTTAAATTCATAGTTTTGTTGCTGATTCTCAGATTTCTTTCTGTTACCAATATCATTAATAATTCCACACCGTAACAGAAATTGGGGGCTCGTTGCCGAGATTGAATATAAGATTACGAGAAAGCTTTATTTGCATATTGCAATTATTATTTTGGCTCACTTTCAAAACATTTAAATTTTCTTAGAAAATTTCAGTATTATTATTTATATTCTGAGAACCAGCAAACCTTTTCATCATGGTATTTATTGAGACAGAATTTATTTCTGAATTTGAAAGATCTCCTAGTTTGGCCCTTTTAGAATCTCTTAAGAAGGAGGATTTATTTCAACTTGCTCAGTGTCTAAAATTACCTGTCACCCCTGGTCTGAACAAGCATAAACTTAAACAGCTCATTGTTAATCATTATATTGAGGAGGGTCTTTTGCCTCAGTCTGGGTCACCTGTCTCTGAACCACAACCTACTGATGCCCTTGAACTCAAAAAGTTAGAATTGGAACTAAAGAGATTAGAAATGCAACAAGAAATGAAAAGGCAGGAAAATGAAATGAAATTAAAAGAATTAGAAGCTCGACAAAAAGAAAAAGAATTAGAAGCTCAAAAAGAAAGGGAACAAATTCAGGCTCAAAAAGAAAGGGAACTAAAGTTAAGGGAAATAGAAGCTCAAAAAGAAATGCACTTAAAAGAATTAGAAATTCAGGCCCAAAAGGAAATAAGAATAAAAGAATTAGAATCTCAACGTCAAGGCTCAAATGTAATTTCTCCAAGTATATTTGATGCAACTAAACATGTTAGGCTAGTTCCCCCCTTTCAAGAAAAAGAAGTTGATAAATATTTTTCACATTTTGAAAAAGTGGCAACAAGTTTGGAATGGCCAAGGGATGTCTGGACTTTGCTACTGCAAAGTGTTTTGAAAGGAAAGGCCCAAGAAATCTATTCCGCTCTATCTTCTGAGCAAAGCAATAATTATGATACTGTTAAAGAGGCTATACTCAAGGCATATGAACTTGTTCCAGAGGCCTATAGGCAGAAGTTCAGAAATTATTATAAAAACGAAAATCAAACTCATGTGGAATTTGCCAGAGAAAAGCAAAATTTATTTGACAGGTGGTGCCACTCAAAAGAAATAGGGAAAGATTTTACAAAATTAAAGGAAATGATGCTGATTGAGGAGTTTAAAGGAAAGATACATTCAGATATAAAGGCCCACCTGGATGAACAAAAAGTTGACACACTAAATAGAGCAGCAGTACTGGCAGATGACTATGCCTTAACTCATAAAATGAGTCGTAACGCCACAAATTTTTGGCCCCACAAGAATTCTTTCCAAAGTGGACCTAGACCAGCTTCAGATAAAACTCATCCTTCCAATCATCCTTCCCATCCTACAAACTTTTCACCACCTAAATTTAATCGGAAGCCTAATGAGAATAAGTCATCCAATGCCAGCCCTACACCATTACGACCCAACATTTCAGCTAAAACTTGTAATTATTGTAAGAAAGCAGGTCATTTATTATCTGATTGCTGGCTGTTAAAAAGGAAAAATGAGTCCTCTACTTCACAGAATGCACTAGCATGTGCTCCATGCCCTGAAAATTATGTTATAAAGCAAGACGCTTTAGAAAATTATAAGCCATTTATTTCTGAAGGCTTTGTTTCCCTTGATGGGGATAAACACTGTTCCTTACCAATAAAAATACTGAGAGACACAGGGGCTACTCAGTCATTAATGTTAGAAGGCATTTTGCCATTTTCTGAAGAAAGTGCTACAGGGGCACAAGTTCTAATATCAGGTATTGAGTCAAACTCTTTAAAGGTCCCACTTCATAAAATAAATTTAAGAAGTAGCTTAGTAAATGGGACTGTGACAGTAGGAATCAGACCTACTCTACCTGTAAAAGGTATTTCTTTATTATTGGGAAATGACTTAGCTGGTGACAAAGTCACTGTAGAACCTCAAGTGGTGGATAAGCCGAGCACAGATGAAAGTATTATTAATTTGAAGGAATGTTTTCCTTTTACCTTTCCAGCATGTGCTGTGACTCGGTCCATGGCAAAGAAAACTGAGGTTGATAACAACCTCAATTGTGTTGATTTAAACAGCAAAGCTGAGGATAAGAACTGTCACAGAATTACGGATTCTGAAGACATTGATTTGTCTCAGACATTTTTGAGTCAGTGTGATGACTCGTCCAGACATTGTAAAGAGGCCACTACACCTGAGAGTGATAGGGGGACCTCCTTGAATGTCATTTCCCGGACATCTTTAATTCAGGAACAGGAAAGTGATCCTGACCTTGCCGAGCCACGTGAAAAGGCTCTAACAGAGGCAGAAGCCCAAAACTCCCCTGTCTGTTATTTTAAAAAATCTGATGTACTCATGAGGAAATGGCAACCACCAGAAGTACCCTCCAATAGTGATTGGGAGGTTATTTATCAAATAGTTGTCCCCACTAAATACCGGAATGAAATAATAAGCCTGGCTCATGAAAATCCAATGGCTGGACATTTGGGAGTTAGGAAAACCTACTCTCGTATTCAACAGTGTTTTTACTGGCCCAAGCTTCGACAGGATGTTGTTGAATTTTGTAAAACCTGCCACACCTGTCAAATTGTAGGAAAACCCAACCAGAAGATTCCTCCTGCTCCCCTTCAACCAGTCCCTGCTTTTGAGGAGCCATTTAGTAGAATTATTATTGATTGTGTTGGCCCATTGCCTAGAACAAGATCTGGAAATGAATATCTTCTTACCATCATGTGTGCTTCTACACGATTTCCTGAGGCTATTCCTCTAAGAAATATTAAAACTAAGACTATAGTTAAGGCCTTGATAAAATTTTTCGCGACTTTCGGTCTACCCAGGTCAGTGCAATCAGACCAGGGCTCAAATTTTATGTCAAACATTTTTCAGCAGGTGATGTATGAGCTCAAAATTAAGCAGTACACATCAAGTGCCTACCATCCCGAAAGTCAAGGAGCTCTAGAACGCTTTCATCAAACACTGAAGACCATGATAAAGGCCTATGGGGAGAATAATGAGAAGGATTGGGATGAAGGAGTACATCTCCTTTTATTTGCAGTCCGTGAAACTGTACAGGAATCTCTGGGGTTCAGCCCTTTTGAATTAGTGTTTGGACACTCAGTGAGGGGTCCACTCACTGCTTTGAAGGAGAAATGGCTCGAGGAAGAGCCACCTGAAATTTCTCTCCTGGACTATGTGTCCACTTTTAAGGAAAAATTGCACCAGGCCAGAGAAATGGCAAATAAACATTTACAGAAAGCCCAGAGTCATATGAAGACCTGGTATGACAAAAAGGCGAAATTTCGCACCTTTAAATCTGGGGACAAGGTGCTAGTATTATTCCCTTTAAAGGGCAATGCTTTACAAGCAAGATATTCAGGCCCTTATTTTGTTAAGCACAAGATCAGTGATACTGATTATGTTGTTGAGACTCCTGATAGACTCAAAAATACTCAGCTGTGCCATATAAATATGTTGAAAACATATTATGAGAGAGAACCAAACTCTCTACCAGTCTCAACAGTCACCCACATGGATAAGCTGGAAAATCCTGTAGAGGATATTCATGAAGGCGGCGAAAATGTACCTCTGAAGTTACAGAACTCAGATGTCCTGAGATGATCTACAAAATAAAACTGATTATTTACTGCCTGACCAAAGAAAAGATTTAGTTGATTTAATTTTCAAATATCAACACTTATTTCCCGATGTGCCTAGTAGGACATCTGTTATTTTTCATGATGTTGATGTAGGAGAGGCAAATCCCATCAAACAGCATCCATATAGATTGAACCCTTTCAAAGCTGAGATCATGCGAAAGGAAATACAGTATATGCTGGACAATGATATCATAGAACCTAGCCATAGCAACTGGAGTTCGCCCTGTATACTCGTCCCAAAACCTGATGGCAGTTACCGATTTTGTACGGATTACCGAAAGGTGAACAGCCTCACCAAAACAGACAATTATCCAATTCCAAGAATTGATGACTGCATTGACAAACTTGGCCATGCTAAATTTGTGACAAAATTTGACTTGTTAAAGGGTTATTGGCAAGTCCCTTTAACAGAAAAAGCAAAAGAAATATCTGCTTTTGTTACCCCATTTGGGTTGTATCAATATAAAGTAACCCCTTTTGCAGGCTTGGCAATTTCAGGAGAGCGATTTTTTAGCTCTCCTTACTGCCCTCCCAAAAGAATTAAGGAGAGCGAAAAATTGCCCTCCTAAATTTTTTGGTCTGGGATGATTGAGATTACATGTATTATGGTCACATTAAATTCTTGTTGTAAAGCAAAAATGTAATTTAACTTCGAAGTCACATAACATCACGTAATTTCATTTTGAAAGTGGTTTAGTGGTAAAAGGTAATGGCTGCAACCATACCCAAACACAGTTGCAATCATTTGAAGCAAAATGAGTCACAGCAATATTTTTTTTCTGTCAGTTTCAAGTTCAACAACTGACATCACAGTTTGAGGGGTAATTATTCAAGGAATATTGGCACTATAATATACTACCATTACTACTATTCTGTCACTTGAAGCACTTGCACCAGGATGTGACTGTAGATTCAAGCAGACCTGTTGTCCAAGAAAGTCATACGCCTACCACTACCACCTTCAACCCCCCAAGGGGGTTGAAGGTGGTAGTGGTAGGCGTATGACATACGCCTAGTGGTAGGCGTATGACTCTCCTTCGCTCTCCTTAATTCTTTTGGGAGGGCAGTAAGGAGAGCTAAAAAATCGCTCTCCTGAAATTGCCAAGCCTGCCCACCCCAAGGGGGTTGAAGGTGGTAGTGGTAGGCGTATGACTTTCTTGGACAACAGGTCTGGGTGCACACACAGGTCTTGTCAAGTGTGTGTTTGGTTGTTGAGTGAGACATCTAGATGTCTAAGAGATTTCGCTTTACCTTAGTAAAGTTAATAAAATCAATGATGTAGTCTGTTGGTTTCAGTTTCAATGAGTTTGTTGAATTGGATACTTAAAATGCCGTGTAAAGCTAATTGCTCTCCTAAGCTGATTGAGGAGAGCGATTTTTTGCCCTCCTGCATTTTTCAGAATGCCAGGCCTGCTTTTGGCATGAAAAACTCTCCGGCAACGTTCCAGCGCATGGTTAACCACTTAATTGCAGACCTAGATCACAGTGAAGCTTATATTGATGATGTTATTATACACACAGATACAAATTGGGCTGATCATCTAAAGCATATTCAAGAATTTTTTGACAAAGTGACCCAAGCCAACCTAACTATTAACTTGGTAAAATCAGAATTTGGCAAAGCAACTGTAAATTATTTAGGTCATATTGTGGGGCAGGGGCAGGTGAGGCCGATTGCGGCGAAAGTTGATGCCATTGTAAATTTTCCAGTACCAAGCTCTAAAAAAGAGCTCATGAGATTCTTAGGCATGGCTGGATATTATAGAACATTTTGTTTAAATTTTTCAGATGTTGTCTCCCCTTTGACCAGTTTATTGAGCAAAAGGGTTAAGTTTGTTTGGACTGAGGAATGTCAGAAATCCTTTAACAGAATAAAAACTTTATTAAATAATTCCCCTGTCCTGGCCAGTCCCAATTATGAAAAGCCCTTCAAATTATTCATAGATGCAAGTGACAATGGAGCAGGTGGGTATATTGCCCAGGAAGATTCCCAAGGTATTGATCACCCTGTATGTTATTTTTCCAGAAAATTTCTCAAACATCAAAAGAATTACTCTACAGTAGAAAAAGAAACTTTGGCTCTAATTTTGGCATTAACCCATTTTGATGTGTATCTAGGAACCGCCCAATGTCCAATTACAGTTTACACCGATCATAACCCCTTAACATTTATCAATAAAATGAAAAACAAGAATCAAAGATTATTGCGGTGGAGTTTAGCCCTTCAAGAATATAATTTAGAGATCAGGCATATTTCGGGAAGAGATAATGTTGTAGCTGATGCTCTTTCCAGAATATCCTAATTTAAAATATGATCGGTCCCTATTCAATTCAAGTGTATATATGTTTATTAAAAAAAAAAATAAAAATAAAAATAAAATTGTGAAGATTATGGTGTGTGTGTATTGTAAACCAGTCAGAGTCTGCTAAAATTATGTAAAAGTTTTCAGTACCTTCAAACTTTTTCTTTTAAGGCGGGGTGTGTTATAGCCCCCATATTATATTGAGATTGATATATCCTTAAGTTGATAATTATGTGAGAAAGATTTTTTTTTATTTCTGCATTTTCTGACTGGTCTAACTCTTTTTGCACTCAGTGACCTTGTTTACATCTTTGTTACACTGATATATTGTACATATAGCTGTTGATTGTTTAATTGTTTAAATAGGTCAATGACCTTGTTTACTTGAACTTTAACAGAATCCCCTAGAAACTGTTAGAACATTGCAGAAACTTCCTCTTCTGGGACATTCTATCTGGTTACTATATAAAGGTTTGTCAACAGAATTCAAAAACTCATTCTTTTAGAAAGCCATTTCAGAAAGACTCACTTCAGTTATTTCCATTGGAGAATATTATTGTTTCAGAACAGTGCATTTATTATAGAAGCAGTGCTTCTTTGTGAATTTGGAAGATTGATTCCAAAAGAGAATTTTGAAGAGAATTTGTTCGTCTTGGAAAAGAGAATTTATACTTTCTGTGAAACAGAATATTATTTTGTGAAAAGCCAGGATTTTACTGGATTATTTGGAAAATACCTGTGGCACCAATACTTCTTGGATTTTTACTCCATTTGAATTTTGCGGAGAATTTTATTATATTTTATTGGAGACTGCTGAAATTTCTAAGTGAGAATTTTATTACAAATCTACGGGATACTGTTTCTGAAGAGACATTCTTGGATTTCATACTACATCTACCAGCTGGTAACTTTCTTCAGAAGATACTTCACCACTGGATTACTGGATTCTGTCAAACTGTACTTTGGACTAATTCTATAATTGATAAGTACCATTGTTTTTTTTTATTTTCTGTAACCCAATTAGTGTAAAAGATCTTTGTATCATTTTTTTTTTATGTCAATTTTTTTTAATTAAATTTCAGAATAGTTAAATTCATAGTTTTGTTGCTGATTCTCAGATTTCTTTCTGTTACCAATATCATTAATAATTCCACACCGTAACACAACCCAACTGCCTTTTATTAATTAGCTATGGGCTATTAACAAGGCAATATTAATACCATACTGAGCAGTGTATTGCCCCTTGGCACATATTTGTGATTTAGCCCCCCACCCCACCCTTCTGCATGTTGAAAACAAGTTGCCTATCCGTATTCAAGCCTACTCCCTCAGTTTTGAAGACTTTAAAAGTCGGTGGTGTGCAGGTGAATTTGAAGCAAAATTAGGTGAGTAGCAATGTGTTGTCATTACTCGGAGGATGATGCAGATTTCATCTTTCATCTAATGTTCAAGAAATTATTATTTATTTATTTATTGGTGTTTAAGGTCACATACTTATGCACAATGGCTAATCGTGACCATGACAGTTTTACAGGGGGATGAAGCCGGAGTGCCCGGAGAGAACCACAGAGCATCGACGAGCAACTGTCAGCTCCTCAACATTCTAACTCTGTTCAAGCTCCACGCAAGCAGGGTTACAGCGGCTGAAGACATGTGCACCATCAATGTGCAGTATGCCTTAGTACACGGCGTCATCATGCCCCCATGTAGGCAATCTGGATAAAGTCCCTTGCCCAAGGGCACAATGTTGGTCGTCCCGGATGGGGATCGAACTCGTGACCTCTAGCATAGAAGTCCAACAGGCTACCACTGAGCCACCGCGCTCAACGTTCAAGAAATGGATTGTTGCCCATCTTGATATGTCAAAAGGAGGCAAGTGATTTTATTTTATTAAAATCCATTCCAAAGAAAAAACGATGTTGTTTTTTATATTCACAAATTTACTTTGCTGAAGATCAAAAAACTTGATATCATGCACTCTCACTGGGGTCCTCCTAAATACCGGAATGACACAGAATGACATGGAATGACACCGGAATGACATAAAAATGATGCTGGGTGAAACATCCAGAATGACAGGCTCTGACAGTGTTATTTTGCACCCTTGTAAGAAAGTAATGTGATACATTATAGTATATAATTAACACACCACCAATACTATTTTATAAGGGTTCGAAATAACAATGACAGATCAGGAGTGGATATACAGTACACGCCAGGGGGATGAACCAGTGATCACCCATCACCGAGACAATTTTTTTATTTTCCTCTCCAAAAACCTGTGATGACCATGGAACAATATCCCGGCGTCGACCCTGCATCCTGGTGTGTAAAAGATTAGTCCGATTAATCATTAGGTACAGATAATTGCTGTAGGTGAGAACTGTCGGCTTCCGAATAAAACCCGGCGTCGCCACCCGCGTTTCGTATTGCGACTATTGGTGACGAATTTGACACAAGATGTCTGTATCACGTGTGGAATTTTTGCTTGTCGCGTTTCGAGCCATTTCTCTTCGTCAACAAACAACAAGTAAGAGCATCGAACAGCTGTGGCCTGTGCAAAATTTATACGTTTTGAAGACAAGAGTGGATTTCCCGAAACCACACTGCAGTGGGAACCTACGCCCAGTATTTTGTAAAGGATGTTACGTACGTGTGTTGGAGAAGACAGAAGTAAAGACGTTTGCTTTCCGAGAATATTAGCCTACTATTAATCGCAGCCGTTCTAATGGGGCAACTGTGGGAGAGGCAGGCATGGTTGGAAAGAAAGAAAGCTCTCCACAGAATGCCAAACTGACAGTGTATCGAAAATGTTGCGAGCGAATTCGGAACGCTCCACTATTTATAATGAAAGTTTAAATTTTTAGACACACATGTACTTGGTGTTCTGTAATAAAAATATGCATTTGTGTGAAAGCTGAACAATAAATTATTCGCGAGAATTTTGAACCCAAAGGCCCAAACGCCATTGACGCCCATTTGCAAACGCCATGGGAAACTCAAATAAACTATATTTCTGATCATATTGTAGGTTTCAGAAATCGGGTTATGAGCGAATTTGTGGGCCGGTTGAGTCTCGTCAGCATTTAAAAACGCTTTAAAAGATTTTAAAATGAAAGTGTCAATGACACTGTAGCTCAACTTGTCAAGACAAAGACATGTACATGTATAGTATGTGACACAGCAATGACAAACAACTAGGTAATGACCTGATAACAAAGGTACATATAAAGTATTGTAACGGTCTGTACATAAATACTGACCGTTGCCTGTAACAAATGTATAGGTAAAGTATTGTAAAGGTGGGTGACAGTCAGATGCTAAACTAGAAAAAAATCTTTGAGTCCCAGAGTGGGTCTGACTGAACCCCAAAATATTTGTTCTCATAGCACAGTGATAACAAAGGCACCCCAAAACACACTCATTCCTGTCCCAAGGTGAAAACAAAGGTACCCAAGAAGTTTCGTGAAGATCAGTTCACAAATATGAGCTGTGTAGAAGTTGTGACAAAAAACTGATTGGACCTAATTTCGGTACAAAATGGCCACTGGCAGCCATCTTGAATTCTGGACTGCACCCAGAAACACTCGTTCTCGTCCCAAGGAGATAACAAAGGTACCCAAGAAGTTTTGTGAAGATCGGTTCATAAATACAGCCTCTAGCCCGAGCCGTATTGACATGTGCACTTACAGTGTACAAGTAGCACTGAATAAATCAAAGTTCATCTAATTTGCATAATTTCTGCACGAGAAAAAAACCCGTACCATATGTGATGTATTCCATGTTACTAAACATTCATACAAAAATATATTCAAATCAGAACTTTCATACAGAAGTTCTGCACAGAAGACTGATTGCACTAATATTGGTACAAAATGGCTGCTTGTGGCCATCTTGAATTTTGGACCACACCCAAAAACACTCGTTCGCATCCCACGGTGATAACAAAGGTACCCAAGAAGTTTCGTAAAGATCGGTTCATAAATACGGCCTCTAGCCTGAGCCGTATATAGAAGTTGTGTACAAAAAACTGATTAGACCTAATTTCGGTACAAAATGGCCACTGGCAGCCATCTTGAATTTTGGACCGCACCCAGAAACACTCGTTCTCGTCCCAAGGTGATAACAAAGGTACCCAAGACGTTTCGTGAAGATCGGTTCATAAATACAGACTCTAGCCCGAGCCGTATTGACATGTGTACTTACTGTGTGTAAGTAGCACTGAAATGAAAGAGTCAATGACTCTGTAGCTCAACTTGGATATGACAGGAATTAGTACTTGCTGTGACCAAGACAACTGAATAATGAATATGACAGGAATTAGTATTTGTTTTGGCCCAGTCAACAATAATAAAAGAATTACAAGGTGACTGTAATGGACTACAGATTAAGACCAATCATTGTAGATTATTATTTTTGTGTGGAAATTTTCAGTCCCAAACAAAATATTTTCAGACTAAAATTTTTTCTTCTTCTTCTTAAAATTGACCAAAATGCATCAAAACACAAAAAACATATTTCCGGATTTTGGTCCAAAATTTTCTAAGTCCCACCCGGACCCCAAATTTTCAGTGTAAAAAAAATTTTTTTTTTTTTGTCTTAAAACTGACCAAAACGCATAAAAAACCAAAAAACTAATTTCCAGATTTTGGTCCAAAATTTTCTAAGTCCCACCCGGACCCCTAATTTGCATAATTTATTCACGAGAAAAACTCCGTATTATATGTAATGTATCCCATGGTACTAAACATTCATACAAAAATTTATTCAAATCAGATCATTCATTTGGAAGTTCTGCGCAAAAATCTGATTGCACTTAATTTTGAACAAAATGGCTGCTAGCAGCCATCTTGAATTTCAGACTGGACCCAAAAACACTCCTTCTCGTCCCACAGTGATAACAAATGTACCCAAGAAGTTTCGTGAAGATCGGTTCATAAATACGGCCTCTAGCCCGAGCCGTATTGGGATTTGCACTCACAGTGCTGAAAGTAACACTAAATAAATCAAAGTTAGCCTAATTTGCATAATTTACGCACAAGAAAAAAACCTGTAATATATGTAATGTATCCCATGGTACTAAACATTCATACAAAAAATTATTCAAATCAGAGCTTTCATATGGAAGTTCTGTACAAAAAACAGATTTCGGCATCGTCGGTACAAAATGGCTGCTGGCAGCCATCTGGAATTTGGGACTGCACCCAAAAACACTCGTTCTCGTCCCACGGTCATAACAAAGGTACCCAAGAAGTTTCGTAAAGATTGGTTCATAAATACGGCCTCTAGCCCGAGCCATAGCAGCTTGGCACTTACAGCTCTGAAAGTAACACTAAATAAATCAAAGTTAGTCTAATTTGCATAATTTACGCTCGAGAAAAAAAACCCGTATTATATGTGATGTATCCTATTGTACTATACATTTATACAAAACTTTATTCAAATCAGAACTTTCATACAGAAGTTCTGTACAAAAAACTGATTTTTGCATCATCGGTACAAAATGGCCACTGGCAGCCATCTTGAATTTTGGACCACACCCAAAAACACTCGTTCCCGTCCCAGGGTCATAACAAAGGTACCCAACAAGTTTCGTAAAGATTGGTTCATAAATACGGCCTCTAGCCCGAGCCATAGCAGCTTGGCACTTACAGCTCTGAAAGTAACACTAAATAAATCAAAGTCAGTCTAATTTGCATAATTTACGCACGAGAAAAAAACCTGTATTATATGTGATGTATCCCATGGTACTAAACATTTATACAAAACTTTATTCAAATCAGAACTTTCATACAGAAGTTCTGTACAAAAAACTGATTTTTGCATCATCGGTACAAAATGGCCGCTGGCAGCCATCTTGAATTTCGGACCACACCTAAAAACACTCGTTCCCGTCCCAGGGTCATAACAAAGGTACACAAGAAGTTTCGTAAAGATCGGTTCATAAATACGACCTCTAGCCCGAGCCAGAGCCAATTGTTGACGTACGGACAGACAGACAGACGGACGACGGGCCATGACACTAGCTCAAATTTGACTTTGTCAAAGTTGAGCTAAAAATCAAAGTTCATCTAATTTGCATAATTTCTGCACGAGAAAAAAACCCGTATTATATGTGATGTATCCCATGGTACTAAACATTCACACAAAAAATTATTCAAATCAGCGCTTTCATATGGAAGTTCTGTGCAAAAATCTGATCGCCCCAAATTTTGTACAAAATGGCTGCCATCGGCCATCTTGAATTTCAGACCGGACCCAAAAACACTCGTTCTCGTCCCACGGTGATAACAAAGGTACCCAAGGAATTTCGTAAAGATCGGTTCATAAATACAGCCTCTAGCCCGAGCCGTATTGGCATTTGCACTTACAGTGCTGAAAGTAACACCAAACAAGAGGCTCCAGGGGGCCTGAGGGCGCTCACCTGACATGGTAGTCTAAATATCAAACCAGGGACTTGATTTGAATAAGCTGCATATGCCCCTCCTAAGAAAAGCATATACCAACTAGATGAAGCAGTTGTACCCACACAATACACAGGATTTTTCCTTCCATTTTCAGTTCATGCACTTTTACGTCCTAAAATTGAGATAAACGCATAAAAACAGATTTTTTTTTAATTTTTGTTTGGAAATTTTCGAAGTCCCAAACAAAATATTTTGAGCCTAATTTTTTTTTCTTCTTAAAATTGAGCAAAATGCATAAAAAATCAAAAAACTAATTTCTGGATTTGGGTCCAAAATTCCCACCCGGACCCCAAATTTTCAGTGTAAAAAAAAAAAATTTTATGTCTTAAAATTGACTGAAATGCATAAAAAACCAAAAAAAAAAAAAAAAAATTCCAGATTTTGGTCCAAAATTTACTTAAGACCCACCCGGCCCCCAAATTTTTTTGTCTTAAAATTGACTGAAACGCATAAAAAACTAAAAAACAATTTCCGGATTTTGGTCCAAAATTTTCTAAGTCCCACCTGGACCCAAATTTTCAGTGTAAAAAAAAAAAAATTTTTTTGTCTTAAAATTGACAGAAACGCATAAAAAAAATATTTCTGGATTTTGGTCCAAAATTTCAAAGTCCAGAACGGGACCCCAAATTTTCAGCCTAAATATGAACCCAGGGACTTGGCTTGAACAAACTTGAATCTCACTCCCCTAAGGATGCTGCATACCAAATATCAACATATTCCTATTGGCTGGCAGATCTGAAAAAGATTTTTAAAAAATATTCCTCATACTGCCCTAATTTAAACATTTGGGCTCCCATAGAGAGCCCAAATATGGACCCAGGCAATTGATTTCAATAAACCTGTGAAGCAATCTTCCAAAGATGTCATATATGAAATTTGAAAGCTTTTGGAGCAGTGGTTTGGGAGAAAAGTAGTAGTTTTATGTGTTTTTCCCATTACCCACAGTTTTAAAAAATGCTGACTCCGCACTTTTTCAAAGTCCCAGAAAAGTACCCCATGATAAAACCGATAGCAATTTGTTTATCATTCCATTCTGTTGGTCCTAAGGAAGCTTCGTACCAAATAAGAATTCTCACTGCCGTGTAGTTTTGGAGATATGGGCATTTTAATTTTTTTCTATTTTTAGCTCCTGTGGTTCCCATGGGGCGAAGAGAAAATTTTTTTTTCATAAATTAAGTACTTATGACCCAATAAACCCTCATATCAAATTTGGTCCAAATCTGCCTCTCGGTTTGGAAAATAGAAATTTCGGGAGGGTAAAATATTCTTGTCCCTCCCATAACGACGGCAAATATAGCCCCACAAACTTCTCTTGAACAAATCGGAGTCTACACATCAAAAGGAAGCTGCACACCAAATATCAAGTCTCTGCTACTACTGGTTCATGAGAAAAAGATTTTTTAAGATTTCAGCACACCTTTTGGGTGTGGCCCTACCAAGGGGCGAGGCAACTTGATTTGAACAAAATCAAATTGCGATGTCATAACAAACTATTATCTCAAATATCATTTAAATTGGTTCAGTGGTTTGGGAGGAGAAGACGCAAACACCATGTTCACAGACGACGGACGGTGAGTGACCATTATAACTCTCCTGACTGAAAGTCAGGTGAGCTAACAATGGAACTACAAGTGGAACAGAAAAGTTTATTATCGGAAAAAACAGACTTCGGGTTGCATAAAAAAGTAAAATTCAGAACACAGAAAATGGTCCCAGAAATTCCTAAATTCCTGAATTCTGTCAAATTCCAGAAAACGTTCACCCCTGCCCTCTAGAGATGTTGCATACCAAATATGAAAGCATTCTCACTGGTGCATCTGAAGAAGATGATTTTTAAAGAAATTTCCTCATATTGCACTAAGTTAAAATTCAGGCTCCCATAGGGAGCCCAATTATTAACCCAGGGACTTGATATGGACAAACTTGAATCTGACCCCCTAGAGACGTTGTATACCAAATATGAAGGGTTTCTGACTGCTGAATCTTTTTAAAGCAATTCCCTCATATCGCACAAAGTTAATTCCCTCATATCGCACAAAGTTAAAATTTGGTCTCTCATAGGAAGACCAGGGGTCAGCTGAGGGGGGCGACAAGGGAGAAGAAGTCGCCTGGTCATTCCAAAAGTTGGCTTGGCTAACACTGGGGGCGAAATTCAAGTCGCCCTCCCAAAATTCATTGGGAGACATGCCAGTTTTGGGCCTTTCTTATGTTTTATTTCCAGATAGAAACACTTCCGCATTCTGACGGTCATGATAAAATAAATACGTTTGTGGTTGCGGTTAAATCCATCACATGGCTCTGACAATAGCCTAGACTAGCCCATTTTGAGGGGATGTCCAACCTAACTTTGGTCAAATTTCATGTAATTTTCTTTCAAGTCTAAAAAAGACCCAAAATGAATAACCCCAATAAATTATATACCAAAATGCTTGGAATGAAACATAGAACATGTAGAAACTGGAATTTACTATGGAACTGCAGCCATGTGTAGATAGCACCACCTGAAAGTCTGCTATGGCATAAGTAAGAGAACAAAATTTTTACAATAAAATACCTCAAAATAAAATAACAGCTGTATTCTATAAACATTGAAGCACATACTCGAACAAACCTTTTTCTAATTCTTGTAAGTAATAAAGATTGAGACCAAATGTTATAAGTGGAGTGCTCACTGATTGAAGGCAGACATTTTCTTTTGTTTATGTTTTGATTTCGGGAGTTCAACAAAGGTCAACTTGAAGAAGTCCACTAGAAGAAGTATGGAAGGACAAAAGAGTGTCTCCCAATATAAAGATGTATGTGTCACTGTGGTGGCTTGGAAAGAAACTATGATATTCTCCTATGTAGAATGCACTGCAAAGTCATGCATTGTAGTTGAATAAATACATTTACAAACCCATTGCACTGTAACCCCTTTTATCCCATGCATCAATCTGATAGTAATTAAATTGTTAAAATTTGTCTGGTTTATCAATAAGTAACACAGCTTTGTTTACTCTTGGACACCAATACACTCATGATATCTGTTGGAGAAGAAATAAGAGTAACTGTAACCTGTCACTGCACTAAACCATCTAATGTACATAAAAGTACATTGTTATTCAAAACACATCAAATCAACCCTTCATAACCATTATTGCATGTACTTTTCCAAAGGAGGCTTATAGGCATATTGAGATCAGGAGGGCACATCCAGTAGGTCTGACATGCATACAAAGGTCTTCACATATTTTTTTCAAGAATGCATTACGTAAAGTAATCCCCAAAAGGTTACAAGTGAGCTCCATTTGACAAAATATTTCCCGGGGGGTGCTCTCTTCCTTGTAGGACTCTACCTCTGGCACTCATGGCATATGCCTTTTTCTCAAAGTTTAACTCTTTTTTCTTTTTGAAGATCCTGGCGACACACATGTTCCAAACACTATCAGACAGGTATCCCTCCAAATAAGTGTATCTGCAAAAATCATGTTACATTGCAAAACATTCTTTTTAGACTTTAAGTTCTGGACCTTTCATGCTTCTTGCTTCCAACTATAACACTTAATTTATCGATTAATGGGTGAATAGAAAAACCCTGCCATAATCAACATGTTGAGTTCCAGAAGCCTCCGTAACAGCTCCGATAAAAGTGTGAAACATAAGATTGGTGGCTTTACAGAATATTCATTAGCTTGTTGCTTGATAAGTTATTGGAACAAAATATTCACAAAAAATATTTTGTTGCAATTAATTTGAAGGTGTCAGCAGGCACTTTCAAACAAATTGTAACAAATCAACTAGTTATAAACAAAATTTTCTAACTCGAAAGAGTGAAAAAGGACCATAACTCTGGAAAAAATGTGTGGAAGAAACACATGCTACAGCAGCTACAGAGGAATCGTTTACCCATGATGCTCGATCACAACACCAAATATCCTTCAAATTGGAGTAGCAGTGGTTGAGATACAAGGGAGAATGTTGGTATGGGTTAGAGGACAGAGGTCTCCACGGCACTAGATGTGCCTTTGACTTTCCAACTTCCAGGTACGGGGCATAATAATCACTAACACACCCACCTTATCATTTCATAATTTCAATAAAATAAACAGAATTATCAATTTTATTTAATTTATAGATGATGGGAAAATATTGGCTTCTTTCGCCTTCTCGTGCTATTATTACCACAAATATCTGCACTGCAGGCAGTATGATGCTGACAAATGAAACTGAATGCATGTGGGCTGGATAAAAAGTAACTCGGCACGGATAATGAAGAAATTGCGAATATTTCATTTGTTTAAATGCCAATTGCGGTTAATTTTGACCGTGGATTCGATAATTTGTTTGGGTTTTGACCATCATGGTCACGCTGACAGCGGTTATGTTTATTATGATATGCAAATTGGGAGATAGTTTCCAGTAAAGGAGATTTGTCACATTTGTCAGTGTAAAACAATGACAAAAGACACTGATCAACGCTTGTGTTGGTAAAGTTGATTGCAAGAAAAAACTAAATTCACAGCATCGTCCAATCGCACCTTATTTAAAAGCGTGAATGCATCATTTTCAACCCATCTTCAATCGGTCCTTTGCAGACATCAAACACAGTCGGGGCAAATTCCATGGTTACTAGGAAGTACATAACTTCACAACATCGGGGGAAATCAACACGCTCAATATAGTTCCAGGTCAATTGGAATATACTTCGAGAAAAGGTGATTTCTGAAGCATTCTGCTTACTTTGTTATGAATATTGCCTTATTTTATGTGTATTGTCTCGATTTTATACACTCGGTTATTTTTTTTGCAAGTGGTTCATGTTGTCTTTTTAGTGAGCAATAATTCAGATTTTTTGTCAACAAAAAAGTTCAGATGGCCTGTAAACACTGGAGGGAATTTCGAACCATATTTTGCAGTTATGACATTAACAGCTCAAGTATTTGCTGTAACCTGTTTGCAAATCCGCTCATACATTGTCTTGAGTAAATAAAGGACGTGATCACGTATTTTCATTCTGACGAACGCCCAAAATGAGTATTCCTGCAAGAACCACTGTAATCACATGACCAGAATAAACTTCATTGAAACATGGCCACATCTGGAACATCCAAAATTTGTGATGGTGGTATTGTATTCCAACATCAAAACACACCAGAGTGTGTGTCATAAAAATGCTTTCTCCTAGTCTGTAGTATGTTATCATCAAAATGAGGACAAGGCTTTCGAATTACCGATCATTTTGTGGTTTTACCGGTTTGTTACTTATGCCATTGGCAAATTAATGTTCATCAAAATCCTAAAATTCACTTTTTTTCCTGAAAAAAATTATATGTACCTTTTCTATGCACTTTACTCATTATTTTGATATATAATTTGCCTTTCCTTACTTCTCTTATCTGTTTCTGAGGCACTGGGAAAAATGTCAACAAATTGACCAAAGTTACGTTGTACAACCCCTTAACGTAACTCGAAAGAGTTGTAATGGCCTATTGTGGTGTTTAAACAATTCACTCTTACAGGTAGCAACCAGCACGAAAATGGCTTTTTAAAAATAGAATGTCCAGGCTGTGATTATAAATCACAAATATTAGGGAGGATGAGAATTGCAGGTCTCCATAGCACCAATTGCATATATCAATGTACGATGTCAGACACTGTCATTTTTCTGAACAGTGGCAGTGGATTGGAAAAATCCAGTGCAGAAGGGAGACAACTGAAATATCTGTCAATTACCCCTAATCACCTCAGAACTGAATTAACTCAAATTGTTAATAACGCTCAATTAAAGAAGAATACTGAAAACTTTTTTAACTACACTTTTCAATTTAATTAAGACATTCAGAAATCACGGTAGACCCAGTTTTTTATACAAATTTTAAATTTATTTTAAATACTTTAAATATTTAAAAAAAAGAAATACCTTCTGTGATGAAGAACATTCTCAATATATGTGATAAATTTCACTTTCACTGCTCTTGGGTCGTTGTTGTTTTCCTCCAAAGAGTCCAACTACAACAGAGACAGCCTGAGGCAGATTATACTTGCCAGTGATGGCCATCACTCATAATCATCCTCGAAGCGGCAGACTATACTTGCCCGAAAATCCAGATCGACTGCACCCTTGGGAGAGGTAGTACCTTTGTGAGAGGACCCAACCTCCCACACTGGTCCTCACCCGAGGGTCCAACCGACATCAGTCAACGAGACCGCCTACCCACAACTGGAGACACCTGCCGAGTACCGGAGCCTTTTCCTCCTTCAACACGCCTAGACATGTGACAGCCATCATATACAGCTATCGAGGGTTGAAAGGGGCTTGTCCCCTCATATCGTCCCTGCGCGCCTTCGGTGCGCGAAATCATCATTTCGTCACTGCTCTTAGGTAAATTTAAACCAACTTAGGTGCTTTTGAAGAGTAAATGTACATCTTTGTTTTCAGTTAACTGGTTATCATGGCTCCATTGAAAAGTGCTGGAAGCCACTTTAGTGGCTCAACACCATATACATTAGTTTGATGTTTGTTCAGAAGAAAATTGTTTTTATATAAAGGTGATTGGTTGCAATTTATTGGTGAGTGCCCATTGGAACTCTCCAATAAATTGCAACAAAACAATAATTTATGAACAAAATCTTGCTACACTGTGGCCACTATTGCTGGTTGTGTGGTATCTTTGACAAAAATACCTAGGTATGAAATCACCTTTAAAAATAATTTAGATCTCAACCAGTTAATAAAACTAGCTTTTAAGTGGTCAGTTCATCAGATTCACCACTACCACTTTGCCATAATATATATGTCTGGTTGAACACAATATGAATGAATGAGGACTCCCCTTAACTCTTTCTCTACCAGTGATTACAATAGTTTTCATGCTTTGAATTTCACATTGTCTCAGATAAATAATGTGAAGGGCTGAGAACGTTAAAATTAGAACTGTATTGCCTGGCAGCAGCAGATTTCAAATTTGAAATCGCTCATTTGACAGTCAATCTACTAAACTACTTCACAGTGCCGTTAAATGTAGTGGCAAACATTTATGTTTTTTCTGACTGCTATCTCATGTCCACTGACTTCTCCCTCATGTCCACTGACTTCTCCCTCCTAGCCCCTGACTTCTCGCTAAAATCTCTGGAGGGAGAAGTCACTTCTCCCTAAAATCAGCTGCCAGACTGACCCCTGCCAGAGACTCATTTTGAACAAACTTGAATCTGCCCCCCCCCCCCCCCTCCCAGAGATGTTGTATAACAAATATTAAAGGACTCTGTCAGGTGGATCTGAAGAAGAGGATTTTTAAAGAACATTCCTCATATTGCACTACGTTTAAACTTTGGGCTCTGATAGAACCCAAATATTGACCCAGGTACCCGAATTGAACAAAAAACACTAGAGATGTTGTATTCCAGATATGAAAGCATTTTGACTGGTGGATAACACAGGGAATCGATTTGAACAAACTTCAAACTGACCACCGTAGAGATGTTATATACCAAATATCAAAAGATTCTAAATGATGGTTCTGGAGGAGATTTTTTTAATTTTGGAAAACAATTTGTGAGTGCTATCAGAGTAACGCCCCTTGTGGTGCCCCCTGTGGGAGTGGCAACTTTATTTGAACAAACTTGAATTGACATATGATAAGGAACATGCATATCAAATCTGGTTCAATTTGGTCCAGTGGTTTATGAGAAGTCGATAATGTAAAGTTCACGCCGGACAAACGATGGATAGATGATGGAGGGACAATGTACAGACAACAGACAGAAAGTGATCAATTAAGCGCCCCCAGACTTGCAGTCAGGTGAGCAAAAAAGACAAAAGATCCCAGGCAGCCCAAGATACTCAACTGAATGGTAAACTCCTCAAATCAATGGGTGCCCTTCAATAAATCCAAAGTAACAAATAAACAAGAATATTTATCTATTTATTGGGTTAAATGACACTTTCAACACTGGGCTCATGACATATCTGATAGTTTCACGAGTGGAGGAAACCAAAAAACCTGGAGAGAACCATTAAACAGTGGTGAGTAAGTGATGGCTGTTCGGGCATCCAACTTAGAAACACAGCACAAGCAGGGCAAGATGTGAGTACCATTGATATACAGTGTGCCTTAGTGCCACTGTGCTCCCATATAATATAAATGGAAAACCCACATCATCAGGTGTCCTATATATAACAAAGCCATTCAAAAAATAGAAAATGAATAGTGTTTAAATGAACAGAAGATTTAGGGCTCTGGAAATTTGTTTACATTCTGGTGGATTCCTGTAAAAGAAGTTGGTGGGAATCCAATTAGATTCCCTCCAAAATATATTTAAAATGGGGCCTCCTTGCTCTACAAATTTTCCATAGCTTAATATCCAACTAGCAGGTCAACCCATCTCAGGTCATGTAGTCCCCGCTCCTAAGATGGAATATTTCTAGTTGCACTGCATGTCAATTTCCAGTTGGACACATATTGAGTCACAGAATCACACACTCTCCATTTATCCATTTATATAATAGGAAAGGATGAGGATCCAAAAAGTGAATCTGATATTCATGGACCACTGGTCCATAAATAGCAGATTAGCTTGTTGAATCATCCATCAACTTTCTACAGTTTAGGGCTGTCATGATTTTTTAATTTAGGAATCGATTAATTGTTGCAAATAATCGATGATAATCGATTAATCGTACCTAAAAGCCCCCCTCCCCTCCCGCTCTTTGAAGTCAATAAAAATGAAGTTCAAGTCAGTTGACCTACCTCAAGGAAACAACTAAGACGATCTTTTTTTTAGGTACATTCAAAGCTTTGATGTTCTGAACTTTTGAATCGTCAGTGTGACAATCAAGACCGGTCGGCAGTTGCGAATTTCCTAAACAAAGCAGGCAGATGTGTCCATAAAATCTACTATTATAAGACTTTTAGGGACCAAAGTAACTTTTTATTGCCTAGATAAAACCATACAAATATAGATAGCTTTTTTGAGTAAAGGGTTAAAGTTGCGATTATCTGGCCATTTATTTATTTATTTATTTATTTATTTATTTTTTGGTGTTTAGGGTAATGTATTTGTACACAAAAAGGCTAATCATGACCACAACACAGATATAAACTCAAGTTTAGCCAATCATTTACATCTATGTTGTCCATTTTAGAGGATTTCTACCCCAAGCATTGGTTACTGAGGTCAAAGACCAGCAGCAAAACGGGGCTTGTTTACCACAGTGAACAAGCGCTGCTTCGCTTCTTGGAATCCCCACAAGGGATCTGGCCATTAAAGAATTGATTGAATTTAATGTCAACGCAAACGTATCAACACCAGTAAAGGGCTTTACACTTAAGCTTTTTTAAGCTGGGTAAGTTTGGTGGGAATTGACCCAGGCACCTTGGATGAGTAGTGGGCCTGCCTGCATGCTTTCTGAAAAAAATGGCCTGAGAAACAGACAATCAACATTGTATGGCCTAAGAACAATCCTGTGCTCACCCTTAACATACCCTGCAAGTTTGGTGAGAGTCGACCCAGGCACCTTGGTGGAGTAGTGAGTGGTCCAAACAAAGGGCCCAGGCACCTTGGGGAAAATGGCCTTAGAAACTGACAATCAACTTTGTATGGCCTAAGGGCAATCCAGAGGTCACCCTCAACATACCCTGCAAGTTTAGTTGGAATCGGCCAGGCAGCTTGGAGGAGTAATGGGTTAGAGAAACACACATACAATGGCTTGAGAAGCAGACAATCAACTTTGCATGGCCTAAGGGCAATCCTGTGGTCACCCTCAACATACCCTGCAAGTTTAGTGAGAATCGGCCCATGCACCTTTGAAATAATGGCCTGACAAACAGACAATCAACTTTGTATGGCCTAAGGGCAACCCTGTGGTTACTATAAACATACTCTGCAAGTTTGGTGGGAATTGGCCCATGCAACTTGAGTAAGTGGGCCCATCCATCTGCTTTTTGGAAAAAAATGGCTTGAGAAACAAACACTCAACTTTGTATGGCCTATGGGCAATCCTGAGGTCATCCTCAACATACCCTGCAAGTTTGGTTGGAATCGGCCCATGGAGGAGTAGTACGTCAAACAAACACACCATGGAGGAGTAGTACGTCAAACAAACACACACACAATGGCCTGAGAAACAGACAGTCAACATTGTATGGACTAAGGGCAATCCCATGGTTACCCACAACATACTCCACTAGTTTGGTGGGAATCGGCCCAAGCACCTTGGAGGAGAAGTGGGCCCACCCCAGGCCTGAATTTTTGAAAAATTGACAGGGGCTGAAACATTGCCCGCGTGAACCCACTGACGCCGGTGACAGGGGCTAATAGCCCTCATCCACAAACTTTTTTCCTACGAGCACCCAAATTTTGAAGGAATCCTGGTGTTTGCTGCAAAGCGACAAGCGTTTTAAGGGGTGTCTTGAGGAGGGAGGGGGACTAGTTCTAGCCCAGAAAATTTGAAATGTTTATCTTGTTTTTTAATAGGTTTCAAAGATTCCAATTCTGCTCCTAGTTCTTCCCCAGAAAATTTGAAATGTTTATCTTGTTTTTTAATAGCAGGTTTCAAAAATTCCAATTCTGCTTCATAAGTAGTAATTGTTAACTGTTACTTGAATTACCTGGGAAGTAATAATTCACAACAGCACACATATAAATTTACCTAACCTGACCATGATGTTGATTCAAATCTTTGACGTTTCTGACAGGTAACGTGACAATATGACTGTACAGTGCCATTGGAGCAAAATTTGTGTGTGTGTGTGTGTGTGGGTGGGGGGGGGGGGGGGGGGGGGGCTGATGTTTTAAAGTTGAGTGTTTGAACTGGCTGATTTTAAAGGGTTGCTGGAAGCATAAATACACTAATAGCTATATACGAAAAAATTATTGTGGGGGGGGGGGGGGGTGTGTACCCCCCTCCCCAGCTCCCCCGGCTAAAACGGGCCTGTTGTATTTAGGTAAAAGTGAATACAGTGGAACCTGTCAGGAGCGATCACCGTTGGGACATGCTAAAATGATTGTTAATGACAGGTGATCGCTGACGGCAGGTTCAGTGTGAAGGGGAGTATTTCAATTTCAGCCTTTATTTTTATTAGGCCCTCTGTACTGACTGTAAATCTACTAAACGAGCAATGGTCAATAATGTGATGATACTATACAGGCATGTTGTCGACGTGTAGTACTTAGTCACTGATTATGAGCCACCTGTTGCTGCCGACAGTGACAGTTGACTTGTGGAATGCTCACCCAAGTTTCATGAATGTCTGACACGTGTTCTCATCTACTGGTCATGTAATGACAGTACCGTGGAAAAACCTTGAGTTATTGTATGGCACGGAGTGAACTCGAACATCAAAAAGCACAAATGCCAACGATGATACTATATGCTGACAGGCTTCAACCACAGCTGGTTTTATCTCCTATGTGGTCATAATACCTGTTAAAAGTATGCTTGATTCCAGAAGACTACGGGGGCGAAAATGTCGCCCGCGTGGAATCGGAATTACACGGGCTGCACGCAGGCTATCAAAATCATCCATGTAAATTTCCAGGCTTGCCACCCACATTCTTTTTGGAAAAAAATGACCTGAGAAATGGACAATCAACTTTGTATGGCCTAATGGTGATCCTGTGGTCATCCCCAACATACCCTGCAAGTCTGATGAGAATCTGCCCAGGTACCTTGGAAGAGTAATGGTTTAAAAACATGGCCCAGGCACGTTGGAAAAAATGGCCTGAGAGACAAACAATCAACTTTGTATGGCCTAAGGGCAACCCCGTGGTCACCCTGAAAACACCTTGCAACTTTGGTGGGAATCAACCCAGGTACCATGGAGGGAGTAATGGGCCCATCCGCATGCTTGTTGGAAAAAATAGCCTGAGAAACATTTTTCTAAGTAAAAAGGGGCATAACTCCAGTATATTTTATCACACCTAACCCAAAATTGAACTTGACCTGTATTTTAACATTAATAGTAAGCACATAAAATTTTAAGCCGATCAGTACAGTAATACAATTTTAATTGAATGGAAACCAGAAAACTAAAAACTCAGTGATTTTATAAGTAAAAAGGGGCATAACTCAAGTAAATTTTGTCGTACCTAACCCAAAATCGAACTTGACCTATACTTGGACACTAGTAATACGCATATGAAATTTGAAGCCGATCGGTACAGTCAAACAATTTTAATTCAATGGAAACCAAAAAAAACCTAAAAACTCAGCAATTTTCGAAGTAAAAAAGGGTTATAAGTTATCTCCAGTAAATTTTGTCGCACCAAACCCCAAATCGAACTTGATCTGTATTTTGACATTAGTAATAAGCAAATAAAATTTAAAGCCAATCGGTTCAGCCAAACAATTTTAAATGAACGGAAACCAAATTGGTTAGGTAAATTAAAAACTCAGCGATTTTCTAGTAAAAAAGGGGCATAACTCCTGTAAATTTTATCGTACCAAACCCAAAATCGAACTTTACCTGTATTTTGACATTAGTAATAAGCATACAAACTTTGAAGCCTATCGATTCAGCCAAACTCTTTTAAATGAATGGAAACCAAATTGGTTAGGGAGGGAGGGAGGGATGGAGAGAGTGAGTAACAGACGGAAACACAAATGCTATACTCCATCGCAATTTTTAAAATGCGGTGGACTAAAAAGCAACCCAAAACTACTTTAGCATTCCAGTATTTTGTTCATGGTAGACAAACGCAAAAATGAATAGCGTATGGGTGTGATCAATGTGGCACAGTGAATTAGCACCAATTTATTCGGTCGATTTTGAAAAAAATACGGCAGTACACGAGTTCATTCCCGTTTGTTTTGTTTGGTGACATCGACAGCTCAGTTCTGGTTAAATCGAGAAAATCAAAAAAACCTGAATTAGCACCCCGCGCTTGATAAGTAATAACTAAAGAGAAATCAACAGTGAATAACTAATTTTTCACAAATGAAAATAATGTTTTAACTGTCGACAGGAAATAGACGCAGCATTCTCTGCAATAACCAGTACAGAATAGCCGAAATTGTACTTGTTTTTATGATGCGAGGTGAGAGGCCTGATTTAGGTCACCAATGTCGCCTGCAATACACCTGACTCTTGTCAACAACCTGAGAAAATTATAATAATTGGGTGATAGGAATACACTTTTATTACTCTTTGCAAAAATATTGTTGCATTTTATTACTTACACTCAGGCTTTCGAATCGTATAGTCAAACTGACTTGATATTCGAAAGCGTAGTTGTGTATGAACAACCGCATTTTGAAGCTGGAATTGGGGCTGTGACGTCAGGACATGGCTTGTATGTCGTTTGAAACACAAAAGAGTTATCTAAAATGTCTTCTCCCAGTTTGTGGCAAAATCATGAAAATTAGACTCTTAAATGACTGATTGTCCTTTATTCATAACAGAGACGACATTAAATCTTGTACACAACTGTTTAATATATGATAAATTTTTAAATTAAAGCCTAGTTACGAGATGGTGGTTTTTTTCCTTAAATAACTTCTGTAACATCATTCACATTTAGCTGAATCGAACAGCATAATGTGATCCAAAACACAGCAGTTTTTCGCACCTACAGATACCTTGCCAATAAGCCATTTATCTGCAGATACTGTTAACAGGTAAAGATAATCGCTTTATCACTATCATTTCTTTGAGTAAATGTAAATATCATATGACAGTAAAAAGAAGATAAAATGTGACATTTGAGGCCTCTAAAAGCTTTTAGCCATTTCGTTTTGAAGGTCTAGTATTCCAGCATTCACAACTGTTTCATCTTCAATGTTTCAAAGTTCAAATGATCCATGATGAATTTTTCAATTTTCATATAAACCAAGATGAAACAAACTCGGAATGCATTCAACACAAGCACAAAAGGGAAGGGAACATTCGGCCTTGGGAACTTTTGGATGGGAACATTCGGCCTCAGATATGGATACGAGACTAAGGCTGAGACTGGTTTGAACATGCAACTTTTCATTGATTAGAAGTATTTAACCCTATTTCCAACGCTTGGAGCAGACGACACTCGAGAAAAAGTATTTTGTATAACTAAAAATTTTCGTTTTTTGCTTCCAAAACATAGGTTGTGACCCCTCATTCGAATGAGCGTTTCACGCTCGTACGAATGAGGGGTCACAACCTATGTTTTGGAAGCAAAAAATGAAAATCTAAAAAAAATTGCATAGCTATTTTCGAGAATAGCGCTGGCCGGTTTTGGCCGTTACGTTGGATAAAGGGTTAACAAAACATTTTTAATAAATTATTAAAACACATTTGAACTATTTGGTAATATTTACAATATGTACGATGAATAATATTGACCAAGAAATTTTATTAAATTTTATAAATACACTAGCTGGCATACCCGTCCAATGGACGGGTAAATTGTCATTGCGCGTGCGCGAAGCTCACCCCCACCCGGGTGGCAATAGGTCGAAAACATTCCCAGGACCAAAGTATATACACATGCCAAGTTTCGTTCCGATCGGACTGACGGTGTAGGAGGAGTTAACGGACACACACACACATACATACATTCATATTTATATATAGAGAGATGCACACATCTTAAGAAATCTTGATGTTGTGATTTTGTTCTCTTTGTACTTTTTCCATGTGTCTTCCAATTTTTCTTCTATTTTAACTGTCTTGCTTCATACTCGTGTCTCTAAATCTCCCGCTGTAACCATCATTTTCACGACCTCGGCTTTCTCAATTAAAATCGGTACCAACTTGTAAAAACTCAGCCCAGTGCTGAAAGGAGCTGTAATAACAGGTTATGATCACCTAATCACTTTGCTACAAGCTGTCTTGTTGCAACAAGAATAAACATCCGTGACCGTGAGCTTTGATCACAACTTGAAAGACTCTAAAAAAAGTCGCAGTAATGCCAGGATGAGCTGTGTCATTTGAGTATGTGTATCCGGAGTGACAGGATGTACTGTATATTCTAGTGAATTTTGGATTATCTTCGGAAAGTTTTTTTAGGATTAGTATCTTGAAAAACGGAAAACAGTGAGGACATCTTAATTATTTGATAGATTTTTAGATATTTTAAAATATTTTTCACCTGCACGTAAATAATAATAATAATAATTAATAATAATAATAATAATAAGTGGGAACATTCAGCCTCAAAAGTGTGAACATTCGGCCCTGACTGGGGCCGTATGTTCTCAAGAAGTTACCTGGGACTGAATGTTCCCGAGGCCAAAAAGACCCGGACCCGTACAAAACCAGCTCTGAGTTTCTGTTTCCGCATGGTCACTTCCGTTTCAGCTAGTGCTCAAACGACTAGTGAACTCCAAAGTCGACTAGTACAATACCCAAAAGTCAAGTCGACTTCGACTAGTCATTGACGATAACTTGTCTAGAGCTGAAACGGTTAAGGGGTTTTCTCGATCGATTAATCACATGGATTAACCTCGGTTAACCGATTAATCGGTTGTCCTGTACTCCCGATAGATCGCTGACGCTGAATAGCTCATTATTATAGCTGCCGCACTGTTGGTGATTACGGATGGTGTTGATAACATCCTGTTTTCTGGCTATGGATACAGTGTAACGTTCACAACTTCACATGGATGAACAAGTACATAGAATGTCGACTTGTCAAGTGTGAGAAGTTGCTAACGTGATCTGTAATTTCGTTGGAGGGGGGGGGGGGGGGAGGGGGCGCGGAGCTGGCGTTCTGAAAAATCTGCGAGGGTGAAAAATCCCCCTCGCCAGACTGCTTTACAATAAAGTGACGCTAATATATACCAAGCATACTCACGCCTTGATCCGCCCATATTCCATTTTTAAAAGTTCCCTTTAAATGTCCATGCTAGTCAACAGCCGTTTGAAAACTTTATCAAGAGTTTCTGGCACATACAGAACAATCGCGCACATGCTCTCCTGATAAGTCATCAACCATTCATTGCATGCTGATTACCTCAAAACAATAACTCTCGCCATAGTATCGCATTTCAGGCACACTGCCCACACATTCCAATGACATCAAACGGAATCATAGAGACAACGTTATCAGGATAAAACACATGCCGACTTCACTGATGTTATAAGTTTTAACAACATCATAGCGAGTACTGCATGCATTTGAAACTGACAATTCGCCGACGAGTGAGTGTGGCAATGACTACGTAAGTCGGGGAATGTTTTTTACAGTATTAACACTTGAAATGCAGTAGTTCAAAGGTAACGGTTAATCGATCAAGGACTTTTTTGATTGATCATGCTGTTGATCGTCGGTTAATCGATTAACCGGTTAATCGTTTCAGCTCTAAACTTGTCTCCTTATAACAGTGTTGGTGTTCCGGTAGAGTGCTGAAGGTCCAAATTTGGCTTCACTTGGACATTCATATACAGCAACTTACTGGAAAACTATTCTGTTAATGTGCTTCTAATTATGCTAAGAGTGAAATTATACACTCTTATTTAATTTGCTTTGTTGTGATTTATGGGATAGTGCCTATAGGCACTCTCCCATAAATTGCAACAAGGCAAATTAATAACATATCCTGATAGCCCAAAATAATTCAGCACTCTACTAGTACCAGTTAAAACAAACTACTGTCACTACTATTAGATGGCAATAGATGTATACATTGATTGCCCAATATTGCTGTTCAAACTGGCTGACAGTGGCAGAGAGGTGATACTATTTACCTAAAACTTGAAATCCTCTGACTAGTTGACTGTACAATTGAGAGTCGACTACTGGCTTGCCCAGAGTCGACAACGACTAGTCGACTAATCGTTTGAGTACTGGTTTCAGCAGACTGCCCGATTATTGTTTTGAGAATTAAAAGCAACAACAGCGGAATGTCGATGGAAATTTACGTCTCGTTGTGTGTATCAAATGAATAAAATCCCCACTCGGTTGAAAATACCACACATAAGTAATTCACTAATCGAAAACAATTGATATAAAACCCATTTTCGCATTCAGACATCGGCTATATCTCCCGGTGATAGCACCGGGGGAACTGTCACTGATTTCACTGTACTGAATATGAATGTAGTGGGCAGCCACAATGTTCAGATAGCTGAACTATGGCACTGGACTTATGATCTATGACTCTTTTTAATTTTTCAATTTTCAAAGAAAGATAAGTTTTAAGGCGCCATCAAACAAAACATCTGTGCTGCAAAACTCCATATTTCCCCCGTAGATTTCTTGATTAAAACTGCCTGTGTTTAAGTTCTTTTCCCGATACTCTCCCTGTGAACTTTTCCAGGGACTACAGCAGAAAAACTTTTAAATTTGTGGCTGATTTCATGGAACAGAGTTGAATTTAAAATTGTGTATTTATCTAAAACAAGTTTTGTTGGATGACGCCTTAATTTTGTCTCGAAGAAGTGCGACGTTTCGGCCTTTTTGTCTCGGGTGTTTCGAGGAGGCCGAAACATCCCATGTTGAAACGTCTAAAGCCTAGTAAAGCCTAAAGGCCGAAACGTCTCGGAAACGTATGGACGTGGGACGCAAAACGATAAAGCTGTTTTCTGTTGTCTTCAGAATCATTTGTCGTTTTCATCCGTCTGTTGAACAAAACCAAGCATTTTCATCATGTTCCACGCGATTGAAGTTCTGGACGAGAAACAAAGCAAATAAAGTGATCGCAGATCAATTGTTAACATGATGTTACCTTTTTCTCTAAAACACAATAACATGTGATACTCGATTTCATAAGAGCTAACAAAGAGGTACACTCGATTGATGATTTAGAACAGGTGTCGCTAAAAAGTGCCTACTGCAAACCACACATATCCGGCTTTATGATTTAGAACAGGTGTCACTAAAAAGCGCATAGTACAAACCACAAATATCCGGCGCACGTCAGGTATTACAACCCATGTTCCAAAAGCACAAAATGAGAATCTGAAAAATTCTGAATAGCGAATTTTTGGTTGAAGCCCTAGGCTTGCTCATGTTAGTTATTTGTCTACAATTTTGAAGCACAAAACCATACCGTACACCAGTCAAACTAAGTCTCTCCATTTGTTTGACCAACTATTCCTCAAGGTGCCCAGGCAATTCTGTCAAACTTGCACGTTGTCTGAATGGTTGACCCAGATTGTCTTTCTGTTGTATTTGCCTATAATTTTGAAACATGAAACCATTTACCATACTTCAGTTATTCTTTTCTCAATGGTGCTTAGGTTGATTTCCACAAAACTTGCAGAGTGGAATTGCCTTTGGGGGTGTCTGCCCATAATTTTGAAACACAAAACCATTTACCATACTCCATCTCCATTTGCTGACAGGAAATTCTTATTTCTGTACCAACAACTTAACCTCTTCCAATGAGGTAAACCATGGTCACCCTCATTCCGCCCTGTTGACCAAGGTACTTAAACCCAGACCCCTTTATAAATCTCCCCCACTATTTTTTTTTTTTTTTTTGTACAGCTCTATTCGGCTGGTCATGAGGAAGCTTAGTGCTTAAAAAAATGTTCTGAGCCGTGCAATTTTTGAGATATGGCCATTTTTATTTTTTTTACTTTACTGTTTCTGGAGAAGATTTTTAAAGGTTTTTGCACCTTTCGCCCCTTCTGGGGTCCCCATTGGGCGTGGTAACTTTAGTCACACAATTTCTAAATGACACATGCTAAGGAAGATACCAACCAAATTTGGTTCAATTTGGACCAGTGATTTAGGAGGAGAAGTTGTTTGAAAAGTGTTCACGACAACGGACGACGACGGACAACGGATGGAAAGTGATAAAGTTGAGCTCCCTTCAGTGAGCTAAAAATAGCAATTTAGGGGTGGGCCGTTAGCTAATCAGAAGCTGTGGCAACCATGTTGGATGGTGGGCGGACATACCTAACACAATTCTGAAAGAGGACCACCCACTGGTTAACCTCAGCAAATTTTATTCAAATTGATCCAGCAGTTCTGAAGAAGAAGATTTTAATGTGTTTTCCTAATCACCAGCCATGGCAGCCATGTTAGTTGGGCGACAGAGATTTCAAACACAATTCTTTGAGTGTTCCACCTAATGATCAATCCCAGAAAATTTTATGTGGCCCAGTGGTTTGGGAGGAGATGATTGTTGACGCGAGAAAAAGATTTTTTAATGTTTTTCCATTACTTTCAGTGTTAAAAACTGCCGAGTCAGCACTTTTTCAGAGTCCAGAAAAAGTACCTTAGAAAAAAACCGTTAGCGATTTTTTTCTACCATTCCTTTCCATTGGTCATAAGCAAGCTGCACAGCAAATAAAAAGTTTCTGAGCCGTGCAGTTTTGGAGATATGATCGATTTTAATTTTTTCTATTTTTAGCTCCTGGGTTTCCCACGGGGCTACGGGAAAATTTTCTTCGGCATAAATTAGATACTTATGACCCAATAAGTCCTCAAATAAAAATTGGTTCAAATCGATCTATTGATTCAAAAAATAGAAATTTAGGGGTGGAGCGTCAGCCAATCAGAAGCTGTGGCAGCCATGTTGGATGGCGGGCGGACAAACCGAACATAATTCTGAAAGAGGACCACCCACTGGTTATCTCCAGCAAATTTTATTCAAATTTATGCAGCGGTTCTGAAGAAGAAGATTTGAATGTGTTTTGCCAATCAGCAGCCAAGGCAGCCATATTAGATGGGCGACAGAGATTTCGAACACAATTCTTCGAGTGTTCCACCCAATGATCAAGCCCACAAAATTTTATTGAAATTGGCCCATTGGTTTTGAAGGAGATGATTGTTGACATGAGAATAAGAGTTTTTAATGTTTTTGCATTACCTTCAGTGTTAAAAAGTGCCGAGTCAGCACTTTTTCAGAGTCCCGAAAAAGTACCTTAGAAAAAGACCGTTAGCGATTTTTTTCTACCATTCCTTTCCATTGGTCATAAGCAAGCTGCACAGTAAATAAAAAGTTTCTGAGCCGTGCAGTTTTGGAGATATGAGCGATTTTAATTTTTTCTATTTTTAGCTCCTGAGGTTCCCACGGGGATATGGGAAAAAAATTTTCAGCATAAATTAGATACTTATGACCCAATAAGTCCTAAAAAAAAATTTGGTTCAAATCGATCTCTTGATTCAAAAAATAGAAATTTAGGGGTGGAGCATCAGCCAATCAGAAGCTGTGGCAGCCACGTTGGATGGCGGGCGGACAAACCAAACACAATTCTGAGAGAGGACCACCCACTGGTTATCCCCAACAAATTTTATTCAAATTGATCCAGCGGTTCTGAAGAAGAAGATTTTAATGTGTTTTGCCAATCAGCAGCCAAGGCAGCCATATTAGATGGGCGACGGAGATTTCGAACACAATTCTTCGAGTGTTCCACCTAATGATCAATCCCACAAAATTTTATTAAAATTGGCCTAGTGGTTTGGAAGGAGATGATTGTTGACGCGAGAATAAGAGTTTTTAATGTTTTTGCATTACCTTCAGTGTTAAAAAGTGCCGAGTCAGCACTTTTTCAGAGTCCCAAGAAAGTACCTTAGAAAAAAACCGTTAGCAATTTTTTTCTACCATTCCTTTCCATTGCTCATAAGTAAGCTGCACAGCAAATAAAAAGTTTCTGAGCCGTGCAGTTTTGGAGATATGAGCAATTTTAATTTTTTCTATTTTTAGCTCCTGAGGTTCCCATGGGGCTACGTGAAAATTTTTTTCGGCATAAATTAGATACTTATGACCCAATAAGTCCTCAAAAAAAATTTGGTTCAAATCGATCTCTTGATTCAAAAAATAGAAATTTAGGGGTGGAGCGGCAGCCAATCAGAAGCTGTGGCAGCCATGTTGGATGGCGGGCGGACAAACCGAACACAATTCTGAGAGAGGACCACCCACTGGTTATCCCCAGCAAATTTTATTCAAATTGATCCAGCGGTTCTGAAGAAGAAGATTTTAATGTGTTTTTGCCAATCAGCAGCCAAGGCAGCCATATTAGATGGGTGACGGAGATTTCGAACACAATTCTTCGAGTGTTCCACCCAATGATCAATCCCACAAAATTTTATTAAAATTGGCCTAGTGGTTTGGGAGGAGATGATTGTTGATGCCCAACGACGACGGACGACGACGACGGACGGAAAGTGATCAGTAAAGCTCATCCTGAGCTTTGCTCAGGTGAGCTAAAAACATCAATGTTAGTCTAATTTGCATAATTTACGCACGAGAAAAAAACCTGTATTATATGTGATTTATCCCATGGTACTAAACATTCATACAAAAAATTATTCAAATCATAGCTTTCATATGGAAGTTCTGTACAAAAAACAGATTTCTGCATCGTCGGTACAAAATGGCGACTGGCAGCCATCTTGAATTTCGACCCAAACCCAAAAATACTCGTTCTCGTCCCACGGTCATAACAAAGGTACCCAAGAAGTTTCGTAAAGATCGGTTCATAAATACGGCCTCTAGCCCGAGCCATATCCAATTGTTGACGGACAGACGGACGACGGGCCATGGCATAAGCTCAAATTTGGCTTCGCCAAAGTTGAGCTAAAAACGATATTATTCAACCTCCATGCAGCGTTTGATCAGAATGAAAATACTCAGATTAAACAGTATAGGCAGCAATCTCACATGCAATTGAAATCGGAAATAAATTAAAAAATATCGTTACTGACACAATGTTGACATTTGACGCTGCGTGGATCTGAAAAGTTCCAATTTATCGAAACTTCGGCGACATTAAAGTTAACTTTATATATGAAATGGAAACACAAGAACAAGTGTTAAATCCATAACCATAATTCCAAAGAAAACACAGAGTAGGCAACATGTACTTAGAGAAAGCGAAATCCCCCCCCCCCCCACACCGTCTCACCTCCCCCCCCCCCTTCAAATCGACAAAAGTAAAAAATTTGAAACAAAAGTGTGCGGAGATATAAATGGATGTGAACAGATCAACACTATCACAAGAAGAGACCTGGTCTGTGCGGGTAAATCCTCAGCGCATCAAACTGAGAACGAAAAGTATTAAGCATACAGTCTCAACTCCACCCGTCTTTTATTTTATGGAAATATAGCCTACAGAGTACCTTGCGAAATCCCTGGTAGCTAAAAGAAGCTGAGTATTTCAAGGTCCATCAATGACTGTCCTGAAGGATTCAGTCGGATTAGTCCCCCCCCCCCCCCCCCCCCAAACAAAATTAACGTCCTGCAATATAGTTTGGTGAAGCTATACAGGCCTACTTTGCCCCATTTTCGGTTAAGAGTGAAAATGAAATTATATAGGCTTATTTTTTTTTTAAATTCAGAAAGTGATGGTCCGATCCCTAGGCATATTCAATTATTTTTTTAAAAATGATTTCTCGAAAAAACATGTCTGTGGACTCTAAACTGGAACGCGCTTGGGCCAACGAGAGCTCACGACCTGAGCTATAATTAAGTTGCAAACAAAAATTTTTACAGAAATATCTGTTTAACCTACCATTGAATGCAGCCAAGGGTTAACAAATAATTAAATGATTAAAACTACTTCCATTTTCAAAAGTGGGGTTGGGCAAAAAAAAATGTATCTCAATTATCACCCCCCCCCCCCCCGGATGGGTGTCGATAGAAATAATACTGTCAATTGGTAAAATTATAATGAAAAATAAACAAATAAAAAGGCTGCCATGTCCATCGGCGATAGCCAAATTACTTCAAACACAAGTTATTTACCTAACATCAGAAATCAGTCAAAAGCCAATTTTACGGTTTACGTTCTCTCGCCACAAAGTTGGCTGTTTTGGGGTGAATCGATATTCTGATCGGACATGCATTTCTGAGTTAAAAGGTTAAAGAAAAGCACATAAGAATGAAAGAAAAACAGTGATCGTACATTTTGACTATTTATTCACCAATATCATATAAAAGAACGCCCCTGAAAGTGTGTTTTTTAAATACGAGGGCATTATTTTTTCACAACTTTCAAACACGTGTATAAGGAGTCGGCCATTTTATCGTTTGGATGCTTTTCGCTCCGCACAGTTCGCCCCGCTGGGTTAAAGTAAAATAACATAACTTAGTATTTTAGTCTAAAGGCTTTGAAACGAAGTCGTTCAAGTTGAAGTTTGTCTCCAGTGTGTTGTAAGCTTTTTTCACAGAACCTGAGCACACCGTGTGAGTGGAAACTCCACTAAATGAGTGTTTTTGTCGTAATCAACCAATACTTACCTCTCTTCTTATCCCAGCCACTCAGTGTGTACTGTAGGCAAATTATGAACCATGAACATGCTCAGTCGAGCACTGCATCAACAATGCCTAGAGTCTACAATATCATGTGAAGAAGACCGCCGGAGCGTGTGTGTGTGTGGGGCGGGGGGGGAGGGGGTGGGGGGATAACCAGTAAAATTCAGTGTTGTTGTTCCCCACCAAAAAAAAACCATTGACTCTATGCAAAAGCCCCACCCCCATCCCCTGACTATGCACCTGGTATATTTACATCCCCTGCAGTTGAATAAATGGAAGTTCCGTCAGAGACTTTGCACTTTCAAAAATAGTGAAGTAGGACTGATCTACAATTTCATCGAAGCTCCACCAGCAGGAAGGCCACACCCACCTCAGGCCTATGGCCATCGAATATGCATGTGGCATGTATCGACCTGGCTACCCCCTCCCCCCGCCAAAACAAACAATGCTCCCCCCCCCCCCCCCCCAATAATAGGAAATCCTAGCTTCGCTTCTGGATAACAGCCCTGCTTTGAAAACACAGACAGATGAAATTTAGAATCAGGCTGGAGGTGTGGAATGGTTTCGCGCGCCGAAGGCGCGCATGGACGCTGTGAGGGAGGGGGGGGGGGGGTGGCAAGTCAAATCGACCCTCAGTGACTGTTTGTGATCTGATACTTTCATGTCTTAGGCGTGTTGAAGGATTAGAATCAGGTTTTTTTCTTCAACTCAAGAAATAGTTCATTGAATTCGGACAGCTGATAATTTTGACACTTATTCCCAATTAATCGACTTTGGATAGAGAAGTCACACCTCAACATCCTTAGAGTTAGCACATTTAACTATAATTAATAATTCTAGGAGTTTGTATAGCAATTAAAATCATTGGCAATAATCTTTTTAATTAGACAGTCACCGCAATGGGATTAGTGATCAGAAGTTTAATCAGCTACCGATTATTGTATAAACCTATATTATTCTTAGTAGCCTATTGATATGGACGGTTTAGCTCGAATTTTACTTCAAAACAGAACCTCTGGACAATAAGACTCTGGCAGTCAAAGACATTTGAGATGAAGTGAGAAAGGTGAACTTATACCAGAACCGTAAAAACACGTTTAATCAGAACCACGGAATGCATATAGCTCGTTAATGATGGGTGGGGTGGTGTCCATTTTTTTTTTCAAGAACCATAGGCATATGAGGCCGGGACAACTGCAGCCCTCCATTCCCAGAGAATCAATGTGGCGGGGGAGTGTGTGTGTGTGTGTGTGTGTGGGGGGGGGGGGGGGGGGGGGGGGGGGGTGCATCACTTGAGAGGGGAGGTGTGTGTGCGGGGCATTTTCCACAAGAAAACATCCGCCCAATGACCCACGCATGTATAAACGAAAGATTCACGGAACACTTGATTCTAGTACACAAAACAAAAGGAAATCTTGCGACGAGAAATATTATATTTCATTATGCACTGCGTTTTCAATGCGAAAGAAATTGGATCCATGCAGTGAGGCAGAAATACGCAGTCTGGAAACTGTGTTTTTTGTACTCCGTGTTCCATTTAGCGAATGAGATTGACCGTTTTCCGTCGTTAGGAAGTATGCACTCTCGAATTCAAACCCCGCTGTTTTTATGCGTTTTTTTTAAGTTAAAAATTAAGAGTAACATTTTTCCAATTTGAGAACGTGATGCAGGTGATCTTATTTGGAGATCACTGAGAAGGCAATGGGCATGTGGGCTCAAACAACGTTTTGAAGCTAAAATTGCTAATGTGTATCCCAAATGATTATTCTTTTAGTATGCCAGATTATGCAGCTAACAGAGTACTCACGCATTCCACGTGAACGCTGCAGGTAAAATATTCAAGTCGCGAACATTGAGAAGATTGGAATTCTTCTCTTTGCTGATATATGTTAGGATCTGACCAGGCCCTCGAAACGTCAACAATGAATATTTACTATTTATTTATTTTATTTATTTTTATTATTATTTCCATGTGCTAAACACAGATTTATTCATAATTCAGTCGATGTGCATGAGCACGCTGCGGTATGCAGTATATGAGGAGAAAATAATTTCTGACGGGTCGAGTTGATGGAACGGAATCGCCGGGTCTGAAAACAATTTGCGCAGTTTGAAGCACATGGCTGTTGACATCACAATGATGTTTTTTCCAGCACACTTGAGTTACTTGTAGAAATAAATAACGGAAAATGACCACTGTTTGTTTTCAGTCAGACGAGCATCGTTCTTAACATATTTCTGTCTAAAAATATCACCTTCACATATTTATTCGGGGCAGCAGATTACCCAAAAGGGAAACTTTTCCCATGTTTGATTTTGAAACGTCCCGGGGAGTTTCCGAAGAAGATTGTACTTTAATTGAAAATGTTGTAGAGTGTGTTTGCTGTCTTGACAGTGGTGAGAAAAAATATTTAATGTCGATAAAATTGACTCGACATGCTTCATATTCAATTTTGAGTTGGTTACTTGTGTTTCAGACATTGCTTTGCATTAATACATTTACATCAGAAAATGCTAACGCGGTGACGAGCGATAATGCACGGGAAATATATTAGCACTTGATACATCAGAATCGCTACTGTCCCAATGAGCATTAATCTCTTATCCTGGAGATCGCAGTGGTAAAATTCGACACCCGCATCGACGCTGGACGCCGCCGGGTCAGTTTAATCTCTTTTCCTCGTACCGGTGATGGGCGATCGCGGGATCATCCCCCTGGCGTGTACTGTAGGAGAAAAGTGTGAAAGTTGTCCTGTGAAAATACCCAAATGGCACTGATGTGTTCACAAGAATAACAAGAACAATATTGTTTTTATAACAATGAAAACTTACAAGTTTTGTTTTTTTTCTTTGATGCAGTGTCACATGTTTTTGCAGATCGGCAACGTTTTCCTCTGGCCTGGGGTTTTTTCTGCCATTTAAGTCATTTAATATATCAAGATCTCCATAAAGATCTCAAATAAATCAAAGAATGTATAAAAAGCAATCAATGGTGAAACCAAAATTCATGAATAAAAATCAGTGAATATGGATTTGTGCAATATAAAACATTTGCTTTTGCTTTTGGGATCATCAAACAATGGGATCATCAATCGGCCACATCAATGCAATTATGGCCAATCAAGTTCTGACTGCATTATTCAAACACTCTTGAGTATCTATACTCGCCCACTTTTCAGTCTGCTTGGAACAAAAAATATAAAAAATGGTCACTTATGATTAAGATCTCGACCCTTGTATGTATTAAAACACATTTTTTACAGTAAAATTTTATTTTTTAATGTCATCCGGTTTCATTTCGGTGTTTAGAAGGACCACTCTCACTTGTCAATTATTCCCTAAAAATGTCCGTAATATAAATCACTCAGGAATAATTAACGCGTGAAGCAGGACATGTTTAGTGTATATTTTTCCAAATCAATTGTAATTGCTTTGTTTTGTGACGGATTATTTTCGAAGACAACTTGGAGGGAGGGGAAGGAGGAATCCACGAAAGATACAGAAATTACAAATTCTTGTGTAAACATTTCAGAATAAATGCTCAATCAATCAGAGGTTATGTTTATTCTCTTTATTATGATAGACACATGTGGTTGTGTTGACAACACAGTCACACACAAAATAAAATTTTTGTTTAATGTCTGCCGATGATATTCATGACTTTTTCCACCTTTTGCAAAAAAAGGAATCGCAATGGAATGTGGTATAAATAGGGGATTCAAACTTGTTCCACCATATAATGTTTATAAGGTCAGTATCAACCCGTGTGTGCGCGTATTTTTGCCATACGCACCCCCTCACATTTTTTAGCTCGTCTTTTAGTACATCCCAGGTGGAAGTACACGGATAAACCTGGAATCGGTCGAGCGATTTGTCCCATTGATGGAAGTTATTTTGTTTTACGAAATCGTTTGTAGCTTGATTCGCTGAGATTGGGAAACAATAGATTGATGACAGGGCCGATTGATCGGCCTTGTCAGATTATTTTTGTGGCCGATTGTTCCCATGAAATATTATTTTATTATCAGTTCTGTACGTAGCAGACTTCAAGGAACCAGTGGTGCCTGTTGTCAATTCTATGAGTAGAGCATGGAGGGTTTTTTTTTCCATGTTCGGTTTTATTTTTTTTAAAACCTCGGTTTCAGTTCGGTTTGAGAGCTATTTGAAGTGTGCTATGTCCTACTGGCAGGACTGGGGCATAGCACACTTCACTAACACTCAGCTGATGAAGTGTTAATATAAATTTGGGGTAGATTCATGTATGTCTTTTGTTTATGTTCTTGTATATGTTCTATTTGGTAAATGCTATACATCAGTGGGAGCGCCATGGAGTGCTTACCCCCCTCTTTTTCCTCGGATCTCCCAAAACCAAACTTCAAATTGCTATCTGACACAAGCTGGGCGCCTTTGAAGACCACGTCAGCTTTGTAGAAACGCTCAGATTATGGCATCCAAATTATCCAAATATGAATTTTTTTCCTGATGCAGGGCCCCCAGATCCCAAGCCAACAGGTGGGGGACACATTGCCTCACATACCCATCCTAGCTCAGGCCTATGGCCTTGGGGAGATGCCAAAGGCATCTTGCCCTTGGACCCCCACATCTTACTTAATTAGCCACCCCCCACCCCCCAATCAAAATCCTGGTGCCGCCACTGCTATACATTATATACTTGTTTTGTTATTTTGGGTTCAGTTTTAATTTTGATAAAATAGATAATCTGGACTTGTATAACTATTGTTATGTTTAACATCGCCATAATACAGTGACTCCCTTCACTGTCCTGTTCCTCGATCTCTCACTAAACCTCTCGCCTCCTTTTCGAAGTACCGAGTATGATCTCATGTTATGTGCAAAATATAATGGATTTACGGCATCATCGAGTATCACATGGGGAATAAATGGTCAAAGTTAATAAAACTATATAATTTCTATTATTAGTTTATTTCACGCATTTAATATGAGATAAATACGACTGAAATAAAAAAAAAAAAAAGAAGAAGTTCATGTGTTTCAACACTCACCTAATTTCGTGCAGTAAAAGCCCAGTCACTGGCCATAGTAGTCGTTGTTAGAGACTGGCGATTTTTGGTTTTTTATGGAAACCAAAAAACCGAACAGAGATTTTTCTGGAAAACCTTCTTCACGGTTTTCTGTAAATTTCTGTCCACTACAGCAATCGCCCAGAATACACCAATCAAACGACGAACATTCTGGCTTGTACGGAGCATTGCCCTTTGGAATGTCTTTATGTCCGTTGATCGATTAATATTCTTGACGATTGTTGATTTGTTATAGGATTAGGTGACCAGTCAGAGAGCTCACAAGGCCAGCTGAGCGACGTTGACCATACACATTCTCCTCCCCCCAAAACGTGAATCTTTACACCAAAAATGCAAAAAGGAAAACTTAAATGTTCATTTTGGTGACATTGTGTGCTGGAAATAAAAACAAGAGGCCCCAGGGGGCCTGCAGGCGCTCACCTGACATGGTAGTCTAAATATCAAACCAGGGACTTGAATAAGCTGCATACGCCCCTCCTAAGAAAAGCATATACCAACTAGATGAAGCGATTGTGTCCACACAATACACAGGATTTTCCTTCTATTTTCAGTTCCTGCACTCATAAAAAAACAAAAAAACTAATTTCTGGATTTTGGTCCAAAATTTTCCAAGTCCCAACCGGACCCCAAATTTTCAGTGTAAAAAAAATGTTTTTTTTTGGTCTTAAAATTGACCGAAACGCCTAAAAAACAAAAAAAAAAAAAAAATTCCGGATTTTGGTCCAAAATTTTCTAAGTCCCACCTGGACCCCAAATTTTTTTTGTCTTAAAATTGAACGAAACGCATAGAAAACAAAGAAAAAAATTCCGGATTTTGGTCCAAAATTTTCTAAGTCCCACCCGAACCCCAAATTTTCAGTGTACAAAAAAAATTTCTTTTTTGTCTTAAAATTGACCAAAACGCATAAAAAACTAAAAAAAATTTCAAGATTTTGGTCCAAAATTTTCTAAGTCCCACCTGGCCCCCAAATTTTGAGTGTAAAAAAAATTAATTTTTTTTTGTCTCAAAATTGACCGAAACGCATAAAAAAAAAAAAAAAAAAAAATCCGGATTTTGGGCCAAATTTTCAGCCTAAATATGAACCCAGGGAATTGGCTTGAACAAACTTGAATCTCACCTCCCTGAGCATGCTGCATACCAAATATCAAAAGATTCCTATTGGAAGATCTGAAGAAGATTTTTAAAGAATATTCCTCATACTGCACTAATTCGAACATTTGGGCTCAAACAGAGAGCCCAAATATGGACCCAGGGAATTGATTTCAATAAATATGTGAAACAATCTTCCAAAGATGTTATATGTGAAACTTGAAAGCTTTTAGAGCAGAGGTTTGGGAGAAAAGTAGTGTTAAATGTTTTTCCCATTACCCACGTGTTAAAAAATGCTGACTCAGCACTTTTTCGAAGTCACCAAAAAGTACCCCATGATAAAACCGATAGCAATTTTTTTTTACCATTCCATTCTGTTGGTCCTAAGGAAGCTTTAACCAAATAAGAATTCTCAGTGCCGTGTAGTTTTGGAGATATGGGCATTTTAATTTGTTTCTATTTTTAGCTCCTGCAGTTCCCATGGGGCGACGGGAAAAACAATTTGTGCATAAATTAAGTATTTATGACCAAATAAGCCCTCATATCAAATTTGGTTCAAATCTGCCTCTCGGTTTGGAAAATAGAAATTTTGGGCTTGGGGAAAATTCTTGCCCCTCCCAGAACAAAGGCAAATATTGCCCGTCAAACTTCTCTTGAACAAACTTCAGCCTACACCTCAAATGGAAGCTGCATACCAAATATCAAGTCTCTGCTACGGCTGGTTCATGAGACAATTTTTAAAAATTTTGTGCATTTTGGCCCCCACCCCTCTCCTCAATATGAGCAGAAACCGAATTTGAATAAAACCCCAAATGCCCCTATATTACCGCTACTCATGTGAATTTTCATTGAACTGCAGCCAGTGGCTTGGGAGAAAATGACCCAAACACCACCTTCACGATGTACGACAGATGACGGACAAAAAGTGATCAGAAAAGCCCACCCTGACTTTCAATCAGGTGAGCTAAAAAGTAAAGGTATGACACTTCCCTGATCGAAATTTTCAACAATCTCTCAAATAGCAAATACCTCATTGATCTTGCTCAAATAAACAAGGAAAGGTTGTGTAATTGGCGCAGCCACTGAGATTTCAAGCCCAAGATTGATGAAATTTGACTTTTATTCGCATTTTTTTCACTTTTTGTCGACTGAATCAAGAGATTAGGCTATCCACGCCAGCTGTTATGCGGTAACCGAGCAATGAATGCCACACCGCACATTCATTGGTCATTATAAAATTCAACACATTGTTTTTCACTCTAAATATAACTCATAGTCAACAATGAAAACGTGGTCAGCAGATGTTATTATTATTAACGATGTATCTATGCTTTCCCTGAAACTTTTTTCGACAAATAGACACAATTTTTGGAGGCATCCAGATGATTTTATGTGGATATTTCTTTAAGCTGCGACCTGTACCTACAGAGAATTTCAATGACCCTGGAGACTTCATCATATCTGCAGAAGAACTTAGATATCATATGTTTAAGCTAGGGATGAGCCAATCTATCGATAAGCAATCGGCTGATAAAAGCCTATCGGCAATCGGTATGAATAGCACGAAAAATATCGGCTCTTGCCGATTGTTAAAAAAAATTATTGGGTACCTATTCTAACTCTATTTCACAGCCATTTTAATGTTCTGCTAATAACTAACAAATGTGCTGTGCCTTACACTGTGTAACATTTAATTTCTACCAGCAACAACCAAAAAATAGAACTGCTTGTCCCAGGCGACAAGTGCTATTTTTGGCTTGAATTTCATATTAAACTTGAAAAGTGCTGTTAAAATCATTAAATAGTTGCCTTATGTATTAAACATCTATTATACCGTCTATCAATAACGATACTATGACATTTTTTTGCCACGAGGGCGAAATCCAGGCATCGACGCACTTGGTGTGCTCCCCCCTCCCCCACTAGCTTTTCACGGAGATGGGTTGTACATTGTGGATATCTGCATCGGGTGCGAGGTAATCGCATCTTTTCGGATTAAATTTCAAAATTTGATTAACAGTACACGCCGGTAAACTTGAGCCTATGTGCGCCTCCCCCCCTCCTCCACAGTTTTTCGTAAAGTCATTCATCGACCACTCAACCAACTCTGAACCGGTATTGGGATGTAACGACTGTGCCAATGAACTCACCAGAAGCATAAAAATGTCTGCAATGTAGAAAGGTAATTCTAGTCTAGTAAGGGAGGTAATCAAATTAGCTATCAAAGAACTCGGCTATTTTCGAAATTGCTGACAGGGCTTTCGCCATATGTGATGCCCCATATCTCCCACCAAATTTAATTTGCTTCATTCCATGGCTGATTTTAAATAATATAAGTGATCTCAGACTTTGATATCATGAACCTTTTCAATTTTTTATTGAGTTTTGGTCATTAAAGCCTTTAAGGTCACGCTGGTCACCATTGCAGTGTCGTTAAGCTGACAAGTCACAACAACAGAACAAACCTTTTCACCTCAAGCGAAGTTTAAGACGCCAGTATTGCAGTCTCTCTGGCGGATTGCTGGCTTGGGGTTCCAGCCTTAAAACGTCCCCCGTGCAGTCACTCAACTGTGGCTTAATTTATTCTTTTTTTCAGACAAAAGAAATATACTTGAAATTTTATCGAGTTGCAAAAGCAAGTGAAACGCCAATTTATTCATTTAACAGAAAATACCCATCAAACGACTAGTCGACTACCGATTTTCTTGTCAACTACTGCATAAAAAATAAATGGTAACAATTAGTCGACTAGTCGTCCCAACATTACTCGATACATGTTGGGATCATGGTGTGACAGGTGTGTTTATTGTTTGGCTATCGTAATTTATTTTCTTTATTTATTTTATTACTTGCACCGAAAGTATATTCAATATTGTCACTAAGGTCGCCAGACAAAATATGCACAGAAAATACCAATAAGCGAAATGTCCACAGACATAATGTTCATAAACCATATAATTAATCAATATTTGAAATTTCTAATTAAGTTCAGTTCCATATTCAAAGATACATTCACTTCATAATTTTCAAAAATAGAAACATAAAGTGGAAAATTAAGTTCAAATTTAAAAGCTTTTTCAGAGTAACAATGTGAAGTTTAGCCATTTATTCTGTAAATAAGTGGCAATCAAAGAACTGAGGTTTTTATAAGGATAAATGTTTTAGAAATCTTTTTTTTTTGTTGGCGAAATTTGGAGCCATTGAGATTTCGAGCTGAAGATTGACGAAATTGGACTTTTATTCGCATTTTTTTCACTTTTATTTCTGTGGGACCAAATAGGTCAACAAACAGAATAAAAGAAAATAAATTGGTTGTATGGGCAGTTAAATGGAAGCAAAGGAAGATCAAAGTGACCACATTCAGTTAATTCACCACACAGGGCTCAAGTTAACACTCAATACATACATGTTGAACATGTTACTAGATACAAAAAAAAAGTTTTTGATTGAATGCAGGGATATTAGGAGGGAGTGGGGGGGATATCCTAACCAGGCACAGGGTTAATGTAGGCCTCCTCGTTAGAGGACCGCGATAAATCAGCGGAAGGCCGAAGAATTATTATCATTATTACTTATCCAATATATAAACACACAGGTTATTTGTGGAGTGCATAGAATATGTGAAGAGTGAATTTGTACAAAATCATGGTAGGGTAGTTCTCCCCTCCCCCCCCCCCCCCCCCCCCAACCAACACCAACTAATTACTGCTCTTCAGAAAAAACCATGCAACTTTTCAGCTTATTGAACACCCAGGAGTCCATGAGCTGAAAATTTGCTTGTGCTTTGTTGTCCAAATACACTCCACTGTTATTTGGTGGATATCTGCATAAAGTACCATATGAAATAATTTGTGAGATAACCACAAGAAAATTTTCAATACATTTTTCCCCGTTGATAATTCCAATTCTTGACATCAGCTTCCAAAGAAATGATGTCAAGGTTCAAAAGGTATTAGTATTAGGGAGAAAATGAGACCAAACTTTTTAATGGTTATCTATCAAGTATCTTATTTCCACTTATTCTGTTCCCAAATGTTCAGTTTACATGCTGTGTAACAAAAGAAAAATTAAAAGTTTCATACTCATCCAATATTTTGTATACAGGAGTGGGATATTTCAGCAGAGAATTTTGCAATGGACTGGAGGTGAATCTTTTTAATCTGTAGTCCTACAGTTAAAACTAGAAGTCCTGCCACAAACTGTGCGCTTATCTAGGCTTAATTGCACGTAGGAATTGCACGCAATCGCCATATTGAATGGAATCCAAATAACAGCTGGTTCTCCTGGTTACTCATAGCAAACACAGGCAATGTTTCTGTCAATGGACTCCGGGTTACCCAGAGGTCCACTGGCTGTTCAAAACATTGCTTGTGCACAGGCCATATGTACAGGATTTGAGAGCCTTACTATGGTCATAACGTGTAGATTAAAGCACAGATTGACGTGCTATTTCAGGGCTTGCATTTTCACCAGGCCTATCAGCCCAAGCCTGGTAATCAGCCCCTATAAAATTCTCATGAGGCTGATCAGTTGGCCTGGTTCTAGGCTGGTTGCAAATATATGTAATATGGGAAATCAGCCCTGAACAGTACAAATCAGGCCTGGTAGCTCCTTTTATCAGGCCTATCAGTCAGCCTGGTCACAATTCTAAAATGCAAGCTCTGCTATTTGTGTGCATTTCGTGACAGGACTTCTAGTTTTAACTGTAATCTATCCATACCTAAAAACCTTTCTTAGAAAGCTTTACACAAATAATAAAAGCTGTTCATATCTATTTGAATGAAAACACTGTTTAAAGAGTTCAGTTCATTTTTCCAGCTGCCATAATTTGTGGTTATATGATTCATAGCTATTATTTTAATAGACATTATGTCCATGGACATTTTCCCCAGATTTGAATGTTCATTAACATTTTTCTGGCTGCCACTTAAAACTAGAACTATCACTGAAGGTGATTAATACCCCGCTTTGGGTTTTTAGAGGAATGCACTTCTGATCATGTAGGCGAAGGCCATTAGGAAATGTATACATAAAGATCATTTTTTGTTGTTGAAATTTGTATTTGCATGTGGCCTTCCACAGAACAGCACTGAATACTTAAAGAGCCCACACATATATGGTTTACATTTGGAAAAACACATTTACAATGTGCAACATGTATTCAAAATCGGTTCACTAATATAGGAGGAGTTGCACACACAAGAATCCCATTTGAAAACCCATAATAAATCCAAGTTAAAGGGAAATAACCTGGTTAAAATTGTCGCAGATCAAAAATTTGGGAATATGCGTATGTTCACTTAGTTGTGATAATGTTTGAAAGGTTTCGTCAAAATTGATTGATAAATGTAGGAGGAGTTGCACGCACAAGAATTTCATGTAGAAACCCATAATAAATCTAAGTTAAAGGGAGATAACCTAGTTAAAATTGCCACAGCTCAAAAATTTTGGAATATGCGCATGTTCACTTAGTAGTGATGATGTCTGTAAACTTTCGTCCAAATTGATTGATAAATGTAGGAGGAGTTGCGCACACAAGAATTTCATGCAGAAACCCATATTAAATCAAAGTTCAAGAGAGATAACCTGGTTAAAATTGTCGCAGATCAAAAAGTTTGGAATATGCACATGTTCACTTAGTAGAGATGATGTTTGAAAGGTTTCATCAAAATCGGTTCATTAATGTAGGAGGAGTTGCGCACACAAGAATTTGTTCGAACGGAAAGACATAATAAATCTAATTCAAAGGGAGATAACCTGGTTAAAATTGTCGCAGATCAAAAATCTTGGAATATGCGCATGTTCACTTAGTAGTGATGATGTCTGAAAAGTTTTGTCCAAATTGATTGATAAATGTAGGAGTTGCACGCACAAGAATTTCATGCAGAAACCCATAATAAATCTAAGTTAAAGGGAGATAACCTAGTTAAAATTGCCACAGCTCAAAAATTTTGGAATATGCGCATGTTCACTTAGTAGTGATGATGTCTGTAAACTTTCATCCAAATTGATTGATAAATGTAGGAGGAGTTGCGCACACAAGAATTTCATGCAGAAACCCATATTAAATCAAAGTTCAAGAGAGATAACCTGGTTAAAATTGTCGCAGATCAAAAAGTTTGGAATATGCACGTGTTCACTTAGTAGAGATGATGTTTGAAAGGTTTCATCAAAATCGGTTCATTAATGTAGGAGGAGTTGCGCACACAAGAATTTGTTCGAACGGAAAGACATAATAAATCTAAGTCAAAGGGAGATAACCTGGTTAAAATTGTCGCAGATCAAAAATCTTGGAATATGCGCATGTTCACTTAGTAGTGATGTCTGAAAAGTTTTGTCCAAATTGATTGATAAATGTAGGAGGAGTTGCGCACACAAGAATTTCATGTAGAAACCCATATTGAATCAAAGTTCAAGAGAGATAACCTGGTTAAAATTGTCCCAGATTAAAAAGTTTGGAATATGCACATGTTCACTTAGTAGAGATGATGTTTGAAAGGTTTCATCAAAATCGGTTCATTAATGTAGGAGGAGTTGCGCACACAAGAATTTGTTCGGATGGAAAGACACAATAAATCTAAGTCAAAGGGAGATAACCTGGTTAAAATTGTCACAGATCAAAAATCTTGGAATATGCGCATGTTCACTTAGTAGTGATGATGTCTGAAAAGTTTTGTCCAAATTGATTGATAAATGTAGGAGGAGTTGCGCACACAAGAATTTCATATAGAAACCCATATTAAATCAAAGTTCACGAGAGATAACCTGGTTAAAATTGTCACAGATCAAAAAGTTTGGAATATGCACATGTTCACTTAGTAGAGATGAAGGTTTCATCAAAATCGGTTCATTAATGTAGGAGGAGTTGCGCACACAAGAATTTGTCCGGATGGAAAAATGTACGGACGGACGTACGGACGTACAGGGCGATTCCTATATAGCCCCCACTTCTTCGAAGCGGGGGTATAATAATCAGAAGATATTGAGAATGATCTCTCTCTTTCTCTTTAATACCAGATTATAACAATAAACCTTGGTGAGTAACAGCTTTCTAAGACAAAGTATCGGGGAATGGTGGCATTAATGACAGGCCTCGAAATAAGATTTTGATAAACCTTCCAGCAGGTTGCCTCATTTGACAATGGTTAACCTGTTGATCGGTTACCTAGATTTTTTTCATAAACCTATTGGTTAACCATTGCATTAAAGGTATTAATACCAACAAAGCTTCAGACATACCCAACTACAGTTCCTCCCAAATTAGTTTGGCATTCAGACACAAGGGACCCAAGGCAGGCACAGTACAAAACTGGTACATACACATGCCCCCCACATACACACGCCACCCCTCCCCCCACATACACACGCACATTCACGTATGCACGCATTAATATTTGTTGTTCTTTGCTTTATATGATTTTTGTGTCTAATAAAATTTAAAGAATTTTAATTATTTTGCTGTGTGGCTTATTATTTCAGAAACACAAACACATTTGTCTCAAACTGGGAGTGGGAATTGGGCAATTGTGTGGGGATGGGGTCAAATACCGTCGATGGACGTCTATATTACGAATACATTGAACTTTAGGGCATGGGAGTTGCATTGGCAGTCTCTGATTAACATTGGAAAAGAAACAATTGTATTTCGTATCTGCCTTCCCATACATTTCGGAATCCAGAGAATGTAATCCAAAATTCCAAACTAAAACTTTATTTGTGCCACAATGTTCGAAATCATTTGGACAAACCCATGTTCACAACCATGCTGGCTGTTTATTCAAATGGAATAAGCACGTAAATAACAAGTCAGCATTGGTGAATAAAAGACGTTTCCATAATGTGTTCAAAAATTTTTCTCATGGATTGGTAGGGTAAAAAGGGGCGGAATGCAAATAATTAACTACAGCTCATTTGATTTTCAATTTGTCTCCTTTTTATTGTATCGAAGACTTATTTTCAGCTTCGCGCAGTGCAGGAGTTAATACCTCATGTGCGGTAAATGTATTAACAAAGCAGTTAGCTCCCTTTAGCTGTAACAGACAATCATCTTTCTCAGAATCAAAACAAATTAATTGTTTCGAAGGGCAGAGGGTGCCGCGAGTTGGTACTGCAGATCTTCAGTACCACTAATACTATAGATTTATACCCCCACAAGTACAGTAATGATTGAAACACGCAAGTACAGTAACGATTGAAACATGAGCATTTTGTTCTCGTTTTGTTCACTGCAGTGCTTCTTTTAAATCAGTGGGAGTAAAAACATTGAAAACTTTTCTCATCCCATAACATAACTTCGTCGGCCATCGGCACAATTTTTGGTTAACCGATCAAGCGTCAGCCTGAAAACAAATCTGCGTAAACGATAGGCGAACAGTATGAGCGTTCGCATCTTATTTCGAGGCCTGAATGAGGAGGAACTATATCAGAGACATTTCGTAGAAGGAATTCCACATGTTTGCATTTGCAACTAATTTCCAACTAATTTTGTAAGTTGCTGTACATGTATATGTCAGAGTGAGTTCCTTTGAGTCTAATGTGGAATGAAATGTCTCTGATGTGGATGAATTGTCATTGGTTTGAATAATTACATTAGCATTATAATAACTGGTGTCAACTAAAATTTCAGAGATTTTCCCACAGGTTGGAACAGTTTTGATCAAAATGTTTGTTAGTTGGACCCTTCCCAAATACATGTGCACAGAAAAATCCGAAACAATAAAATTGACTTAAAAATGCAACATGTGCTATTCATCATTAAGACTTTAAAATATTTTCAGTTTTTGTTTCATAAAACAGTCCTTATGGTCCCTCACTGGAAGGCGCGCATCAGGTTCTTTCCAATATTGGTCATAAGCTCTGATTTGAAAGCAAATAATGGAATTCCTCAGTTATTCAGGAAAAGTATTGAAAGAGTTGTCCCTCTCTCTCTTGTATTAGGTAAAGGATTATGGCAGCACTCTATAAGGGTTGCATTCCTGTCAAAGCCCACCTGGCAAAAGGGACAGATGGACAGATGTCCATATTACAAAATGTCCCACAGCACCAAAAATCACATAGAACAAAAAATCCTCATGGTAAAAATGACAAAAGATCAATGTTAAATATAAAAAAAATATTATTTATTTATTTATTGTACGTAAGGTCACATACTAAAAGTGAGCATGTAAAACTCACAGCATTCAAGAAATACAGTACTAGCTGCAATACATAATAGGATATCCAGTAGATAATCTCTCTCCAACAGTTTTAGAGGTATCACTGTACGAATTTGATACAGGAGGGGCGGGGTGTGGGGGGGGGGGGTTAAGGGAGAAAACTTTTCTCTGCCCCTACAAATATTTTATTCTCACATAAACTATATGTATTTATGGTGTAATAATAGTAACTATGGCAATAGAAACTAAATGAATTTCAGATTCGGGGTATCAGATTAACTTGAGAATTTTTAGTAGTTTGTATGTGGATGACAAACGCCCACCCCTCCCCTCCCCGCAAACCTCCAGTTAAAATATCAATAGCATGACTGGTAATGTCAATTTCAAGTATCTGTACATGACATGTTACCATGACACCATCACTGTTGCTTTTGACATCGTTTTTCGATCGATTAAAATGTTTTTATTGAAGTGAAGTTGTGTCGCTTTGTGTTGTATTGAGTAAAGCATAAACAGACTTTTGAATTTCCAGCAGTTGTGTCTATAAGTAGACGACCAATGAATGCATGGCATGGCATTCATTGATCGGTTACCGGATAACAGATGATGTGGATGGCCAATTCTCTCTATTCTGTCGACAAAAAGTGAAAAAAAATGCGAATAAAAGTAAAATTTCGTCAATCTTGGTCTCGAAATCTCAGTGGCTCTGCGAATTATACGATATTTTGTCGTTTATTTGAGCGAGATTGATGAGGTATTTGCTATTTGAGAGATTGTTGAAATTTTGATCTGGAAAGTGTCATACCTTTACTTTTTTCAGTACTGATATTATCATATATATTTTATTAAAATTGATAAAATCTGATAATACGTCGAGTTCCTGTGGCTGTGATTGCGGTAAAGCTGAAGAATAGGGGACTTTTCCTTTTATGTAAAAACAACGCATTTTTCTCACCCCATTTTTCTACATTTTCCAATTACTAGGCATGTTTTCGATAAAATGACCGAAAGATATTCATTTTTGACTAAGATTAGAGAAAATTTAAACCCTTTTAATGTGACGGTGCCAGAGATTCTTCTGCATTCTTGCCATTCTGAAGTGCGCATTTCGTTGAGTTGTTCCAAAGAGAGATCTGTTTCTTTTCCTTTGGCTGGCGATTGTAGGTCTAGGGTCAGTGTAGTGAGGGTTAGGGTTAGCTTACCGGTAAGCTAACCCTAGCCCTCACTACACTGACCCTGGACCATGTCAGGAACAGAACAAACAAGCATACCAACCTTTTTGCAATGATTTTCTCCCCCGCGACGTCATTCAAAAACAACCAATACACAGAGCAGACGCCGAAAAACACCAAAAAACATGGAGGAAAGATGAATGCGAATGTCACAAATCGCACAGGTAAAAAACGTTTGTAGGGCGGTAAAAATTGCAAGTAAAAGTGAATATCTTTTGGTCATTTTATCAAAAACATGACTAGTAATACGAAAATGTAGAAAAATGGTGAGAAAAATGCGTTGTTTTTACGTAAATGGAAAAGTCCCCTATTAGTATTCTTCAGCTTTAGCCTTTACCGTGATTGCCACCAGATGGATGTTCACTGAATATTTTGGTTTAACTGTTTCAGTGATATTTCCCACATATTCAGCTGCAGCTGTTTTTTTAAATGGGAGAATACCGTACTGACTCATGTCGAAGCCCAGGGGGTGCTTGCAGTGGATAAATTGCAAAGTGGGAGGGGGGCTTCGGGACGAGTAATAGTGCTTGCAAGTCGCATTGAGATGCGTCGGAAATTGGCGAAAAAAGACAAGTATCCACTGGGTATGTTACGTTTCTTTGGAAACCGCCTACCAATTTTATAGAATTTGCTTTAAAAATTCTCATAATTATCTTGTACATACGTTTTGGATTTCGGGTTTTAATCCTCAATTTAATGAATAAAACAAACAGAAAACCATGCTGTGTTGTTTTCATCTTTTTTTTGTACAGTTACTCTTGAAGCCAGAAATGGACATAAGTTTGTCAATCAACACTGCAAACCACCCCCTTGAAAACAGACAAACATAGTCTTTAAAAATAGGTGTTTTTTTTAAATATGTACATTTATTACGAATAAAACAAGAGGCCTGTCACGCCTAGAGAGCTCCGCTGAGGGCCACTGATCGCATGGGCATGTTTTCTAATACTAATATTGTTACAAACTTTAGCCGAAAAATATTCAGCGGTTCAGAAATTATGGCTTGGACAAACAAATATCAAAAATATCTTAAGATTTTCTTGATCCTGTAACCTGTGACCTTGACCCTGTGGATTTACAGACCGCAGAATAATTGATGACACACCGTCTATTGATAATACATATTGTTATGAAGTTTGGTGGAAAAATATTCAGCGGTTTAGAAATTATGGCTCGGACAAATAAAATGTTGACGACGGACGGATGGACAGACGGACGAATCAGTATAAGAAAAGCTCTGCTGACTTTGTCAGCGGAGCTAACAAAATATAGCTTCACACAAAATCAATAAAGAAAATTTTAATATGAAGACCAGATAAAATTTACACAGCGGAATATGAATAACAGAATAGTTGCCTCCCTTGGCAACATCTGAAAAATTGATTTTACACTGAAAGTCATAACTTCACATGTTGCAGAGCATGATGTTTTGATAAATGAGCATGTTTTATTGAACCAATAAGTCATAAATCATATCCCTGGTTATATTGTTATATAATTTTCAAATACCAGAGTTGTAATTATTTTTTATTTTTAATTACCACTTTCTCATTAATCTCTGAACACCCGTTTTTCACAATGAGTTGTGCACGCTCGAAAGTGGCAGTGTTCTTTCACAATGAGTTGTGCACCGCTCGAAAGTGGCAGTGTTCAATCAGTATCTTTCTGATGATATTCAATCTCTGTGAAAACTATATGTTGTGGGCGTGTTTCAGACAACTATTGACAGCAGCCTGCACACTCATTTGAAACAAGTGACAGCTTCCAAAAACGAGGTCGACAAAAAAACAAACAAGTCAATTTTGCTTGGGATAATTTTTTACCCTCATGGAAGCATTTTTCTGAATTTTACCTGAAGTGAGCTGAATTCCCTTTGAAACTGGTCTGAATTTTGCATGAGTCTAAAATAGGTCACTGAATTCGATCTGAGTCATATTTAATGTACCTGAATTCTTTCTGAAAGGAATATGAATAAAAGCTGAACGAACTGGGAACTCTGAATTTACACTTAATCACTTCAAAAAACTGAATGAAAACTGAATTAAGATTCTAAATCCAGATTGAAGCACTTAAAATTGAAGAAAGGCTGAATCACATAAAATCTGAATTTGGCTGAATTACCAGAAAACTGAATGAAAGCTGAAAAGTTGTAAAGTTTGAATTATAACTGAAATTATGAACTCCATGAATTAATTTTTTCCCTGCAGTGCAATATAGTCAATTACGATTAGCCCAGTTCAAAACGATAAGTGATTTCCATTTGGAAATCTTAAAATATGGAGAAGGGAGGGAGGATTTTAATTTTATTTTTCATTTTTCACACCTCCCACCGCAACAATTGGAGGAAACATTTTTGTAGTCAAACTACCCTCCTCCAATCTGGGGACAATTGAAAAACAAGACTGATTTTAAGAAGACCCATGATTTTGTGGGAAGACCTGGATGTGTTGATGTGCACTGCAGTGATGGTGATCATATGTGTTGACCTCTATCTGTAACCTTGACCTTTATGCCAGTTGTGAGTATTGTACACGATACACCATCTAGAGTTTGAATCGTAAGTTGTTTAAGTTTCATTGTAATATCTTTCTCCACCAGAAAGATATGGTCCAGATCCCCAAAAATTGATGTGCATGCAACTTCCTTGTGTTTCCCTCTATCTGTAACCTTGACCTTGATGGTCGGTCAGGTCATGAATTTTGTAAGCAACACATTGTCTAATGATGGTTTATATGTTTTAAGTGGTATTGCTTTCAAGTAAAAAATACTGTTCCAGACACAAAAAAAAAAATTGATTTGCATGGCGATTCTGTATGTGTTGTCCTCTACAGTATATGTGACCTTGACCTTGGCCAGACAGCCATAAATTTTATACCTGCATGACACACCAACAAGTAATGATACATATACTATGTAAGTTTTATTGTGAAATCTCCTTTCATGAAAACATTATGTTTTGGACACGTAAACATTGATGTGCATGTTGATTCCATCTGTTGGCCTCCATATCTGTTACCTTGACCTTGGTGAGCCAGTAATGAAGTCTGTATATGCAACACTATCTAGAGGTGGTACACATGTTGTGTGTGTTTCATTGTGACATCATCATCCACTATAACATTTGTCCTGGACATGAAAGAAAGTTGATGTGCATGCTGATTAAGTGTGTTGGCCTCTATTTGTGACCTCGACCATGGCAGTCATGAATTTTTTATGCAACACACTGTCTAGTGGTGGTACATATATTGTGCATGATTAATCGTGATATCACCATCCACAAAAACAGTTATGTTCTGGACACAAAAAGTTGATGTGCATGCTGATTCCATGTGTTGACCCCTCCCTCTGACCTTGGCCTTGGTGGGCCGGGCCTTAATTCTGTACATGACACATCATCCTGTGGTGGTACATATGTTGTGTATGTTTCATTGTGATGTCACCAACAGTAAAAAGTTAGGACCCAGACATGAAAAAGTGAATGTCCAGATGGACAGACGAATGGATGGAAGAAAGGATGCCCAAACAATGCCATAACATAATGCAGCATCTTTAAAAATGGGCATATAAAAAGAATTGATCAAATGTATTGGGTGGTGGTGGGAAGTGGAAATTTTTTTAAATCACTCAAAATCCTTCAGAATTCAGCTTAAACCAAAATGTACATAAATGAAACATGCAAAATCCTTCAAATGTTGTTTAAAAAATGCTGATAGGATCACCGATCCAATGTCGAGCTGTGACAGCACAAAAGTGGTTTAATCATTATCAATTTATTGTCCGGAAACCAATTATTTACAATTTACCATGTGAAGGGTCACTGTGACCTTGACCTTTGACCTAATGATTTCAAAATAAATAGGGCTCTTTCTTGCACCAATGCCAACCTACCTATGAATTTTCGTGAACATGGGTGGAACTATTGTCAAATTATCATCTGGAAACTAATTGTTTACGATTTATTATGTTCTAGGTCACTGTGACCTTGACCTTTTACCTAGTGAGTCCAAAATAAATAGGGGTCTTCCACTCACCAAGGCCAACCTACATATGCAGAGTCATGAACCATTATCAAGTTATCATCTGGAAACCAATTGTTTACGATTTACTGTGTTGAAGGTCATTGTGACCTTGACCTTTCACCTAGCAAATCCAAAATAAATAGGGTTCTTCCTCTTACTGATGCCAACCTACCTATGAAGTTTCATGAATGTGGGTCGAACCATTATCAAGTTATCATCGAGAAACCAATTGTTTACGATTTACTATGTTGAAGGTCATTGTGACCTTGACCTTTCACCTAGCGAGTCCAAAATAAATAGGGTTCTTCTTCTCATTGATGCCAACCTACCTATGAAGTTTCATGAACGTGGGTCGAACCATTATCAAGTCATCGCCGGGAAACCAAATGTTTTTATTTACTATGTTCAGGGTCACTGTGACCTTGACCTTTGACCTAGTGAGTCCAAAATAAATAGGGTTCTTTCCCTCATGAAGGCCAACCTACATATGAAGTTTCATGATGCGGGTTTAACTATAGTCAAGTTATCATCTTGAAACCAATTGTTTATGATTTACAATGTTCAAGGTCACTGTGACCTTGACATTTGACCTAGCGAGTTCAAAATAAATAGAGTTTTTCCTCTCACAGATGCCAACCTACCTATGAAGTGTCATGAACGTGGGTTGAACCATTATCAGGTTATTGTCTGGAAACCAATTGTTTACGCCCGCCCATCTGCCCACCATTCATCAAACTATAAGTCGAGTTTGACTTTGTCACAACTCGACTAATAACAAAACAAGCAAGGGAAAAAATATCTCAAAACTATAATCACAGGTGCACAGGTTCCCATAGTAGTGCACGTTCCTAACAAGTTTCAATGGAATCGACCTACAAACATCTGAGAAAATCCCTGGTCAAAATTCTAGGCAATTCAGGCATTCTAAAACGAAAAGGGGCATAACTCTGGCAAAAAAAGTTTGATCAAAACTATAATTGCAGGTGCACACGATACCTTGATAGTGAACATCCATTCCAAGTTTCAAAGGAATCGACCCATAAACATCTGAGAAAATCTCCGGACAAAATTCAGACATTCTAAGATAAAAAAAGGGACATAATTCTAGCAATAAACATCCGATCGTAACTATAATTGCAGGTGCACAGGTTCCCATGGTAGTAGAGATCTGCACAGTACTGAGTTTCAAAGGAATCGACCCATAAATGTCTGAGAAAATCTCCAGACAATATTCTAGGCCTGCTTTTTCAAAACGAAAAGGGGTATAAATCTGGTAAAAATATTCCAACCGCAACAATAATCGCAGGTGTACAGGTTACATGGTGGTGAACATTCATACCAAGTTTCAGGCAGATTGGTACATAAACAACTGAGAAAATCTCCTGACGAAATTATGCCGACGCACAAAACTTCTATACACTGAGGTGATTTCAGTATTACCCTCCAGCTCCACAATTCTGCAGGCGGTATAAAAATGAAAAGTGTCAATGATACTGTAGCTCAACTTGTCAAGACAAAGACATGTACATGTATAGTATGTGACACAGCAATGACAAACATCTAGGTAATGACCTGATAACAAAGGTACATATAAAGTATTGTAACAGTCTGTACATAAATACTGACTGTTGCCTGTAACAAATGTATAGGTAAAGTATTGTAAAGGTGGGTGACAGTCAGATGCTAAACTAGAAAAAAATCTTTGAGTCCCAGAGTGGGTCTGACTGAACCCCAAAATATTTGTTCTCATAGCACAGTGATAACAAAGGCACCCCAAAATACACTCATTCCTGTCCCAAGGTGAAAACAGAGGTACCCAAGAAGTTTCGTGAAGATCAGTTCACAAATATGAGCTGTGTAGAAGTTGTGACAAAAAAACTGATTGGACCTAATTTCGGTACAAAATGGCCACTGGCAGCCATCTTGAATTTTGGGCCGCACCCAGAAACACTCGTTCTCGTCCCAAGGTGATAACAAAGGTACCCAAGAAGTTTTTGTGAAGATCGGTTCATAAATACAGACTCTAGCCCGAGCCGTATTGACATGTGTACTTACTGTGTGTAAGTAGCACTGAAAAAATCAAAGTTCATCCAATTTGCATAATTTCTGCACGAGAAAAAAACCCGTATTATATATGATGTATCCCATGGTACTAAACATTCACACAAAAAATTATTCAAATCAGCACTTTCATATGGAAGTTCTGTGCAAAAATCTGATTGCACCAAATTTTGTACAAAATGGCTGCCATCGGCCATCTTGAATTTCGGACCGGACCCAAAAACACTCATTCTCGTCCCACGGTGATAACAAAGGTACCCAAGGAGTTTCGTAAAGATCGGTTCATAAATACGGCCTCTAGCCCGAGCCTTATTGGCATTTGCACTTACAGTGCGGAAAGTAACACCAAAAAACATCAAAGTTAGTCTAATTTGCATAATTTACACACGAGAAAAAAACCTGTATTATATGTGATGTATCCCATGGTACTAAACATTCATACAAAAAATTATTCAAATCAGAGCTTTCTTATGGAAGTTCTGTACAAAAAACAGATTTCTGCATCGTCGGTACAAAATGCGGCTGGCAGCCATCTTGAATTTCGGACCGAACCCAAAAACACTCGTTCTCGTCCCACGGTCATAACAAAGGTACCCAAGAAGTTTCGTAAAGATCGGTTCATAAATACGGCCTCTAGCCAGAGCCGTATCCAATTGTTGACGTACGGACAGACGGCCAGACGGACGATGGGCATTTCGTAAAGATTGGTTCATAAATATGGCCTCTAGTCTGAGCTGTATAGAAGTTGTGTACAAAAAACTGATTAGACCTAATTTCGGTACAAAATGGCCACTGGCAGCCATCTTGAATTTCAGACCGCACCCAGAAACACTTGTTCTCATTCCAAGGTGATAACAAAGGTACCCAAGACATTTCGTGAAGATCAGTTTATAAATACAGACTCTAGTCTGAGCCGTATTGACATGTGTACTTACTGTGTGTAAGTCGCACTGAAAAAATCAAAGTTCATCTAATTTGCATAATTTCTGCACGAGAAAAAAACCCGTATTATATGTGATGTATCCCATGGTACTAAACATTCACACAAAAAATTATTCAAATCAGCGCTTTCATATGGAAGTTCTGTGCAAAAATCTGATTGCACCTAATTTTGTACAAAATGGCTGCCATCAGCCATCTTGAATTTTGGACCGGACCCAAAAACACTCGTTCTCGTCCCACAGTGATACCAAAGGTACCCAAGAAGTTTCGTAAAGATCGGTTCAAAAATACGGCCTCTAGCCCGAACCGTATTGGCATTTGCACTTACAGTGCTGAAAGTAACACTAAAAAACATCAAAATTAGTCTAATTTGCACAATTTACGCACAAGAAAAAACCCCGTATTACATGTGATGTAGCCCATGGTACTAAACATTCATACAAAAAATTATTCAAATCAGAAAAAGCATACATAAGTTCTGTACAAAAGACTGATTGCACTAATTTTGGTACAAAATGGCTGCTGGTGGCCATCTTGAATTTCGGACCACACCCAAAAACACTCGCTCTCATCCCACGGTGATAACAAAGGTACCCAAGAAGTTTCGTAAAGATTGGTTCATAAATATGGCCTCTAGTCTGAGCTGTATAGAAGTTGTGTACAAAAAACTGATTAGACCTAATTTCGGTACAAAATGGGCACTGGCAGCCATCTTGAATTTTAGACCGCACCCAGAAACACTCGTTCTCGTCCCAAGGTGATAACAAAGGTACCCAAGACATTTCGTGAAGATCAGTTCATAAATACAGACTCTAGTCTGAGCCGTATTGACATGTGTACTTACTGTGTGTAAGTCGCACTGAAAAAATCAAAGTTCATCTAATTTGCATAATTTCTGCACGAGAAAAAAACCTGTATTATATGTGATGTATCCCATGGTACTAAACATTCACACAAAAAATTATTCAAATCAGCGCTTTCATATGGAAGTTCTGTGCAAAAATCTGATTGCACCTAATTTTGTTCAAAATGGCTGCCATCGGCCATCTTGAATTTCGGACCGGACCCAAAAACACTCGTTCTCGTCCCACGGTGATACCAAAGGTACCCAAGAAGTTTCGTAAAGATCGGTTCATAAATACGGCCTCTAGCCCGAGCCGTATTGGCATTTGCACTTACAGTGCTGAAAGTAACCAAAAAAAACATCAAAATTAGTCTAATTTGCACAATTTACGCACGAGAAAAAAACCTGTATTATATGTGATGTATCCCATGGTACTAAACATTCATACAAAAAATTATTCACATCAGAGCTTTCATTGGAAGTTCTGTACAAAAAACAGATTTCTGCATCGTCGGTACAAAATGGCAGCTGGCAGCCATCTTGAATTTTGGACCGCACCCAAAAACACTCGTTCTCGTCCCACGGTCATAACAAAGGTACCCAAGAAGTTTCGTAAAGATTGGTTCATAAATACGGCCTCTAGCCGAGCCGTATCCAATTGTTGACGTACGGACAGACGGCCAGATGGACAGACGGCCAGATGGACAACGGACGACAGGCCATGACAAAAGCTCAAATTTGGCTTCGCCAAAGTTGAGCTAAAAATGAAATCATTCCGTTGAAGCGTTTCCAAACTAGAGGGCTGCCACATCCACGGGGCAGCTAATCCCCCCCCAAAAAAGTGTGGTCATCATAAGATTTTCTAAGTTGAAAAGGGGCATAACTCTGGTAAAATTAATCAGGACAAACCCATTTTCGAACTTGACCCGTATTTTGATATGTTTGCACCACATATCAAGTTTGGTTACAATCAAACTATCTTGAGGGAAGTTACCATCCGGAAACCAAAAATCATAAGATTTTCTAAATTAAAAAGGGGCATAACTCTGGTAATATTAATCAGGATGAACCCGGATTCGAAATTGACCTGTATTTTTATATGTTTAAGCCACATATCAAGTTTGGTTACAATCAAACTATTTCAAGGGAAGTTATCATCCAGAAACGAAATGTAAACGGATGGATGGACGGACGGACGGATGGACGGACAAAAAAAAAACGCGTGACGACTATATCCCCCGAAATTTTTTTTCGGGGGGATAAAAAACTCCGTAAAACTGATATTTTGATATTTCCAAGGGCCGTAACTCACACAAGAATAATGCAATCGGCATGAAACTCAAACTTGATCTGTAAGTCATCGTTCTATAGTAGTTTACCAAAAATGAAATCATTCCGTTGAAGCCGTTCCAAAAAAAACTACGGAAAACTAGAGTGTGACTGACAGACTGATGGATGGACAGAGTGCAAACCTATAGTCCCCTCCGGCGATGCCGATGACTAATAAATGTCGCATTGGAAATTTTTTCATCAAGAAATAAAGTCCAATAATGTGTTGTTGAATTTGTAGTTTGTTGTGATTCAGATGCAGCGGTATTGAGATTTTGAAGGCTTTCTTTGCCTTTGGTGGGCCTACTTAAAAACTTGCGACCGACAATAACACTGAAAAATATATTTTCAACTTGACTTTTAACTTGTTCAAATATACAATGGATTATGCAATATATTGACATCAGATGATTTTTCAAGATAATCTCGGCCACTCGTTGCAGTGATTAGATACACGCGTTATTTATTATTTGACAGTCTCCACTATTACTTGTCAAATTTGAAATTTTGTACTAAAAGGCAGACAATGGACAATATTTCGAATGGGAAAGACGTTCTAAATTTTTTATTGCACGACTTGAGCATTGCAAACGCCAACAACAGATTTTGTATTTTTGCTTTACATGTGTATAGATCGTGTCATAAATGATCGTTGATATCATTTATTTGCGTTTAGGACTGAAAGCCACAATGCAGTTTCATCAAAGCCCACGTCTCGTTTCTTCCCACAAGACTAACACTATCGTTTACTTACGTTTCAGACTGTGGTCGCAAACGATCGGCAATCGCGGTTATCGTTTTTATTAGTGGCATGGAAACGAAACTCGCGTTTTTGTATAGTTTATAACCGCGCACAAAAGCGCGAGATAATTGCGGTTTACCTACAACTACTTCCGACTTGTAGTGTATATAAGTAATGAAATTTTGTTTATTTTGAAAATTCTCACCTCTGATATTCCTTCAATTCAAATTAAATATACACAAAATGTACAGAAAATTGAAGGCTGGGATGTATAGAAAACGAAACACATGTGTAATCAACTTATAGAGTCGACTGTAGGCACCACTGGTTCCTGGAAGTCTGCTGCCGTATTCGCACCAGAACTGATAATTTAATAATATTTCACGAAAACAACTTGTGGCCAAATGTGCTTTACATATCCAAGAACAAAGCTAGGAGATAAAAATTCTTCAAAACACGGCGACAGAGCTGCATTGGGGAAAATTCCAAAGCCTTTGCTTTTGTTTACGTATGAGTATACTTTCGATTTCCGGTCGACGTCATCGGACGAAAAAGCATGTAAAAACAACGCCGTCTAAAATCAAAGAATGAAAAAGATCGCCTTCATACAGTATATTGTTATTAGACAGAGATTGCACAGTTGCCATATTCAATGCAAGGTATCATGATACCTGTTGAAATTTCTTAGAATTACGATTTTGTTTTTCGATGGAAATTTGTGGTAATGAGTGATTTGCACATGTCTGTTGAGCATGGAAACCGTCTTCAATAAAAAATGCAGACATTGTCGTCCTTTTCCAAAATGCCGTCCTATCGCTGTATTCAAAAGTGTTTTGAATGCCTAGCTTTGTTCTTGGATTATGAAGCACATTTGGCCACAAGTTGTTCTGATGAAATATTATTTTATTATCAGTTCTGGTGCGAATACGGTAGCAGACTTCCAGGAACCAGTGGTGCCTACATTCGACTCTATGAGTTGATTACATGTGTTTCGTGTTCTATACATTTACATCCCAACCTTCATTTTGATGTATAATTTGTGTATATGGGTCTCCCTATATACCGAATCTGACTTCAAATACCGAATCTGACCTCAAATAAATTAATTATATGTTTTTCCTAATGGAATTGTCGGTTTTGAGTGGGCCTAGTGGGTATATAAGTATTTTAAAATAAAACTGTCACAGTAAATGTCCATGAATTTCATGTAACGGTAGTTATTGGTGAAACGGCTCAAGTTCAGTTTTCGAGCATCACCTAATTTTATGTATGATGCAGGGCTACCTATTCTGAGGAGCAGGAACGGGTACCTAATCTCTGGAATGCAGGAACAGAGAGAAAGTGCATTAATCCACGCAAGTGATTAAACTTTATTCAAATGTGTGCCCACCATAACAACACATTAATCATTAATGCGCTTTCTCTCTGTTCTTGCATTCCTGAGATTAGGTACCCCTTCCTGTTCCACAGCCTGTTCCTGAGAAAATTAGGTGATGTTCGAAAACTGAACTTGCGCCGTTTCACCAATAACTACAGTTACATGAAATTCATGGACATTTACTGTGACAGTTTTTATTTTAAATAATTATATACCCACTAGGCCCACTCAAAACCGATAATTCCATTAGGAAAAAAATGTATAATTAATTTATTTGAGGTCAGATTCGGTATTTGAAGTCAGATTCGGTCAGCTTCGGTATATAGGGAGACCGGTGTACATTTAACCTGAATTTAAGGTATATGAGAGGTGAGAATTTCAAAATAAACAAAATTCCATAACTAATATAGGCCCTTAATGTCAAAGATGGCTAATCGGCAATGGGCTTATTAAAAGTCATTTTTTCACTTCAAAGTCCATTTTTGGTCTTTTTATTTATCAGTGTCACTAATGTGTTAATCAAATAGCAGTGATCCAACAGTGAATAAATATGAAACATCAACATCCGAAATGTTTCAACTGTGTGTTTTGGCACTGCTTTTGAATTACACCCAAACTGGCCTCCACAATTTCGCCCAAACCGGCCTCCACAATTTCGCACAAACCGGCCTCCACAATTTCGCCCAAACCGGCCTCCGCCAGATTTTTTTTTTTAATTTTTTAAATTTTCTACAATTTTATTCATACCCATTTGTTTATAATCTTTGGAAAAAATTTAACGACGAGATTTTGGATAAATACTTAAATAAAAAAAATGCCTACCTCATTTTACAGAAAGTGATATCCTCCTAATAAAAAATGATAAAAACCCATCGGAATGTTATATCCTTTACGAAATCCAAGACAACCTGTTGGTTCCATATCCCTGATAGTTGTGAAAGATGTTTCCCGATAGGCAGTCTGCTGCCATCCAAACTGGATGATCATTGGATGTCCTTACATTACGTCCAGAGTGTATAGCGTCTCATCCACTCGGCGCGGTGGCGGGTGATTTTACGAAAATTGACTCCGTGGAACACTGTGTCGATTTTCTCACACCGCGTTTGCTGTGCGTAAAAGATTAGCTGCTCAAGTCCAAGGTGATAAACAATAGTGACAGCTTATTCGTGCTGTTGATTGAAGTGGGTTGGTGTTTCACCGAGTACATGTCATTTAAATAAATCTTGTATATTTGAGTTTGATGACTTGATTTGAGGACTATTTAATAGCTTGTTATTTATTATTGACTATTGATCCTGTGCTCGGTGACAATTAAATTAAAACCCGCGTGGATAAATCTACGAAAAGAATAAAGGATGGCACGATGTTGAAAATGAAAAAAAAAAAATTTTTTTTCCTCAGGTAGACTCCGATGCGATGATGTCAAGGTAGGTAACATCAAATCGGGAATATATAAGATATTGCTGATGAGTTTTTGTAAAAATCTCCAACTGTTTTCTGGTTCCGTTTCACTCAGTCAACCCAGATAATTTTTATTTTTCGCAGTTTTGGTCAGTCCCAAATGTCACATAATTGGGACCGAGTTGCCCCGATAGCAACAAAGCTCTCAAGGATATTCGACAGAAATAATTTTAGAGTCACTTTTCACAGATTCGACGTTTGTTTTGATCAAATCTATTGTCTTAAAAATACATGCGGGCCAACACATTGACACACACGTCGTTGTACATGTAGGTACCAGGAAATCTAAATAACTCGCACATCATCTCCCATATTATTCTACTAGCCTACTCATATAAATGTTGACACTCGGAAGCGAACTCGTTGATGACAAGAGACGTAGGAATAGGGAGGCGGTTGGAAGCACAGAAGTAACCAAGGTCTTCTCACAAGAAACCGCAACAAATCAGCGGTCGGCCAAAGTGTTAGTAATAAAATAATATTGTCTTTACTGTATAGTACTAAAAATATATCGATAAATTCTACATAAAACTTAATACTTCAACCGTAATTTTATTTCGTCCACCCCCCGACCCAAAAGTAAAAAAAAAATCCCTGGACGCCCTTGAGTTAAATGTTTTCTATTCATATGTACATGTTTTCGTGTTCGAAGTACGCGAGCCCCTTGAAACCCTTGAATGATGGAGTGATGTTGTTTGTCAAATTCTAAAAAAAATTTATAAATTCTACATAAAACTTAATACTTCAACGGTAATTTTGTTTCGTCCAACCCCCGACCATAAAGTAAAAGAGAATCCTCCGGACACCCATGCGTTTAATGTTTCATATTAATATATACATGTTTTCTAGTTCGAGGTATGTGAGCCCTTGACACTCTTGAATGGCACAGTGATGTCGTTTGTCAAATTCAAGGCCAGGGCAGTCGGAAGCAAAAAAAAAAAGTCAGCCACTTTGAGAAACAATGAACCACTCACCCAGGCGACAAGAAGAGGACGGAAGCCAAGCACCCACACCTTCAGAATTCCTGAGAAGAGTCAAAATAATTTATAAATGCTGATTTCCTCCCTTCTCCAGTGAAGAGTGGTTAACAATTGGCCAACATGATTGTAAGCCCCCCCCCCCCCCCCCCCCCCCAATAGAAAAAATCTGCTCTGTTCAGACGGGGTGAGTGCACACAAGCCCCTCAGATCTGTTTCCATATACATGTAGAAGAATGGCAATCATGAGAGGGATGGCAATCATATTAGTTGGTGCTTAACGCCACATCTGCGGCGATATATCCTCAGTTGCTGATGTGGCGTTGAGCATCAATAATTAATCATTATTGTAGGTCTACATCCACAGTTCGTTGAAGAAGAAAAGTATTTACGACAAGAGAGAATGAACGAAAAATCATAAAAGCTTCTGGGTGTGGGGGGGGGGGGGGGGGGGGGGGGGGGCACTTCCTTACCAAGGGGTTCAGACCCCCCCCCCCCCCCTCCAGAAAAACCCAAAACGAAGAAGAAAATAAAAAATAAAACCCTCGTTGAGCACTATAGAATCTTGACTACATACAGAACTCCCAATCATGAAATTGTGATGTCTGCAAAAAACACTCTGAAGCGGAATATCCACTCATATGGTATACTCAGTTTCTGTGACAAAGTAAACACGAGGGGAAACAAACACAGTATGGTTCAGTGGATGGGCTTTTGGAATTGGTTCGAAGCTCATTTGAAATTGATATGCTTCCTTTAACATAACATAATCTGGACCAGTGTGTGTGGGAATTCCACTTTGGTGGTGTTTCTGTTCCAAAACCTTGTCCATGTACTTTGGGTGGATTTACGACAAATTACAGAATACTCACAATCAAAAGCACAGGCGTTCAAAGTGTCAGAGAATGTTCAATTCACATGAACGATGGGTCGAGCCACGTGCGGTGCAAAACAGCTCAGGGGATGCAGAAACTTTTCGAACCACGTGTCATGGTGTGAACGAGAAAATTGACCACAATGTCATGAAGAACTAAGTTTTCTAAAACTTTATGTCGGATATTTTTCATGAATAAATAGTTATTACATGCTTTTGATTGTTCTCGGTCCTTTGGAAATGTCTCCTCTCATATTAACCCATCAAATAGAGGTACAAGTATACCGTGCCAGAAGATCAATTCACCCCAAAAAAGCCGCCCATGCACAGAAAATGAAAAACAAATTTCAAGCGATTTCTAGCACGAGAATGCAGACCGTTTTTTCACTTGTCTCTGCATTTTGAACACTGCACTAACGTTTACAACGATTGTTGGAAAGGTTTCATGGACATTTTTCAAAAATAAATA